>KZ652941.1:58035-75311 GCA_001010745.2 Gerris buenoi
TTTTTCTTTACTCCCAGGAGTAATGAAAAGATTTTTTAAGTCCACGTAACGAAAAAATTGATTTTAGCTTTGTTTTCTAGGCTCTAAAGTTACTATTTCACAGCCTACCACGGAAAAAATAAATAAACAGGTCAAGTGTGTGCTAGTCAGCATACAGCGAGGGTCTGTAGGCCACACTGTACTATTTGAGTAGTACCCTATTGATGGTGTTTTTTTAAAATGCTAAAAAACTTACTTTGAACTATCCTATGGGTCTGATATTCTCAAAACACATAAACAGACTTCTGATAAATTATTTTTTTGCCACTGAACCAAAAAACAACCATAAAATCGAAAAGACCATAGTTATAAAAAACGTATTTTGTCAATAAATAATAAAACACTACTTTTCCTACTATTAGTAGTGAGGAAAAGTAAAAATAATATTTTTTTCGAAATTTCCAGAAAGTGGTATCTTTACTTTTGGTCGAAGAATGTTCAGGAATTTTTTTTTTTAGATTTTTTGCACTTCGCATAAGCGAGATAGAGAGGGGGGGGGGGCACTTTTTACAACCATTTAAAACTTGCCTACGCTCGCCCTATTAAAGTTATAACCAAAGAATTATATATTGTTATAATCAGCTTGACGCACCCTTTCATATGATTCCCCTCACGGTGTCGAAAAAAAAAATTAAAAAAATTTAACCCTTAAGTTTTTTTTACCCTAATTTTTTTGAAAAATATTTTTTTTAAATCGCTATATTTTTAACATGTGTGGGTAGGTACAAGACATATACATGCCAAATTTAAAAGTCATCAGACGAAAGGTGTAGCCGTGAGAGCAAGCAACGGACAGACGGACAGACAGACACACAGAGGAAAATATAAGGGTCCTTGATTTTGCCTACAGACCCTTGATTTACACGCGAAAATGGCGCGTAAATCAGCGTTGTTATCTTGATCAATTTCATTATCGTAAATTAAGCAGAAGAGTGTAGTTATTATCAACAAGTACTAAAATTCTAGGCAATCAGTGAGAAAGAAGTGCAAGGTAGATAAAATAATTAACGGAACAAAATAGCGTAGAAAAGAAGAAGATCTAAGATAATACCAAAGGCATTAGAAGACAATCTACTTTTATTGTGGCGCGGCTATTTCCTAGCTCTTCATGTTGGCATTCGGCCATCATCGTCTAAACTCGGATAAATTCGATTTCCCTTCTAATGAAAATTTTCTCGTCCGAAGCCAAAACGGTCCGAAAACTGTTTCAAAGTCGAAAAATGTTTTTTGTTCTTGGTCCTCTCACTCGCACTTTCTAGTTTTTGGAGTGTCAAAGCTAATAAGATTTATATCGGCTGAAAAAAGAAAAAAATGTTTTAAAAAACAATAGTCAGTATCTGTATAGGCGAACCTATTATGGTCACATGCCAAATAACGTCGAGGTGCTCTCTTCAAAATTGCCTTCAAGCAGCGTTAGATACTTTTCTTGCACCTGTGCCAAGCGATCATTTATCGTTAACGTTCCATTATAGAAGAGGACGGTTAAGAAGATAGTAAAAAAAAAATAAAGATTATGTCTGTCTAAATAAAATTATTAACGAATAATGTTCCAAGAAAAAAAAAAAAAAACACTTTATCGATTAAATTTAATTCTACACGGTTTTTTTTTTTTTGTTTTTTTACTACGTTTTTAGTAGCTTGCTTTCTTGTTTGTTCGTCCGGTACAAATCTTGCAATCGATTTTTAACTTTTAACTAACTTCCGGAGTAGCTAGACATTTGAAACTTTTAGATTAGCTCAGAACACGATGACAATACATTATTTTAATGCTTTCAGCAGAATTTAATTCGTTTTCAGTAAATTTTGCTGTATGGAAAGTTAAGTTCGAAAAAAAACATCAAGTTTTTTTTATTTGTTTTGACATGACCCATATTTTAAGATCTTTATTTTAACAGGTTTCAAATTTATGATTTATGACAAAAACATTTAAAAACGTAGTATATGCATAAAAAAGTTCTTTTTATCTTGNTACAATAAAGTGTATTCATCACTGAGGATATTAGTGTGTCATCAATCATATTGTGATGGGACTCTAAGATGCTTTATTTCGTTTGATTGCGTCATGGCTACGCTTGAATGAGAACAGATAATGATGTTTTCATTAACTTACCACCTCACTTACTACTCACTCATTCATGTCCATTCAACTTATCTATTTTACTATCTTCATTCAACTTTCTGATGAATGTAGTTCTCAATGAATACTTAACTTTGTATTGAAGTAAAAACAATACATATTATATATAATAATGAAACTCTCGGTGTAAGAGAATTTCGATGAGGTTTATTTAGTTTTTTTTTTTTTGTTTTTTTACTACGTTTTTAGTAGCTTGCTTTCTTGTTTGTTCGTCCGGTACAAATCTTGCAATCGATTTTTAACTAACTTCCCGAATAACCAGGCACTTTAAAATTTTAGAACAGCTCAGAACACCATGACAATACTTATAGCCATCTTTCAGCAGAATTTAATTCGTTTTCAGCAAATTATGCTGTATGGAAAGTTAATTCGAAAAAAAATCCACAAGTTATTTTATTTTTTTTGACGTATCCCATATTTTTACGATCTTCATTTTGACGGGTTTCAAATTTGTGATTTTTTATTAAGAGGTAAACATTGAATGAAAGCGAAAAGAATAAGTAAACAAAGAAATAAATTAATTGATGTATGACAACCAGGATTCGGTGTTGGTGAGATCCGTTGTTCAAAGATATGTCCTTTTATAGGTTTAAGATCAGCTCTCTAGATGTTTTTCATTTATGTGATGTAAATAAACTCAGAAACTATAAATTTTTCACTAACATTTTATATAACAATACAAATTATATTATCAACATTACATATTATGATTCAAAAGAAAATTAAAAAACGTAATATTTAAAAAGTTATTTTTATCTTCTAATTATTAAATAATTCTTTTTTCTAAAAAAAACTGTCAATAAGCAACAGGTGAGTATTTAGTTACTTAACAAATAACTATATGATGCTAAGATCGCAGATTAAGAACTTTAACCAGAGAAAAATAATAATAATAAAAATGAACGAAGCAAGAAAAAATCCAAACTTAAAGAGACAAAACAGAAATTAAAGAGAAAAAAATGCACTTTAAGATAAAAATTCTCACAAGAAACAAACAATAGTTGTGTATGTGTATATTACGAAACAAAACTAAAAGGAAATACTAATGAGGAAGCCATTTAATGTTTAGGGGGATTCAGTGATGTTGTATTTACAAAAAGAATGAAGGGGGGAAGAATCCCCTAACTGCCGTATTGGAATCATTTCTAACTCTATATTTAGTCTGGGGCATGAGCTTGGGGTAACACTGGCAAAGGCCAAGCTGTGTTTTATAGGAAACTCGGTTTTAATGTAAACTACAGATTTTTTTTTTCTCCTTCCGATATAGAACCAGTTCAAAGATCGTCTGAAGAAAAAAAAACAACTCAAAACTGTGTCAATGTTCTCTGGGCAAACGTAAAAATAAAATAACAACTGCAAAAAATGTATAGTTTAGAAAAACAAAAATAAGAATACATATATTGTGTAGGCTTTTGCAAAAAATATTTTTAGTACTAAACTTTTAAAATGAATACTAAACTATACAACTCCGTAAGACCCCATACACGATCAAACATTTTGTGCAAAATGTTTGATTATTTGGAGATATTTAATGTAACAAATAATTAATAATTATTTTGACTAGAGAGGTTAATTGAAAGTAGATGTGGTTAGAGGTGGTTAGAGGTGGTTAAAGGAGGTTAGAGGTGGTTAGAGATGGTTAGATGTGGTTAGAAGTGGTTAGAGGAAGTTAGAAGTGGTTAGAAATGGTTAGAGGTGGTTAGAGGTGGTACATTTTCTAACCATACTTAGAACTGAGAAAGTACGAAATTACAGTCTAAATTCCACTTAAATTTATATTTTATCTTAAGTCCTTCAAAAATTGTAGATAGTTATATATTGTAACGCTAAATCCTTTTCAAGAGTCTATAATTGAAATTAGATGTGGTTAGAGGTGGTTAGAGATGGTTAGGGGTGGTTAGAAGTGGTTAGAGATGGCTAGAGGTGGTTAGAGATGGTTAGAGGTGGTTAGAGGTGGCTAGAGGAGGTTATAGGTGGTTAGAGATGGTTAGAGGTGGTTAGAAGTGGTTAGAGATGGCTAGAGGTGGTTAGAGATGGTTAGAGGTGGTTAGAAGTGGTTAGAGATGGTTAGAGGTGGTTAGAAGTGGCCAAAGATGGTTAGAGGTGGTCAGAGATGGTTAGAGGTGGTACATTTTCTAACCATACTTAGAACTGAGAAAGTACGAGATTACTGTATAAATTCCACTGAAATTTATATTTTATCTTAAATCCTTCAACAATTGTAGATAGTTATATATAATAACGCTAAATCCTTTTGATGTCTGCAGTCTAGAGTTCTAGAGTCTATAGAAAGTAAAAAGGGAAGCGAGCCTTAGAACATCTGACTCCCAAGGGATCTTGGTTAGAGATGGTTAGAGGTGGTTAGGGGTGGTTAGAAGTGGTTAGAGGCGGTTAGAGGAGGTTAGAGATGGTTAGATGTGGTTAGAGGAGGTTAGAGGTAGTACATTTTCTAACCATACTTAGAACTGAGAAAGTACGATATCACAGTATAAGTTCCTCTGACATTTTTATTTTATCTTAAATCCTTCAACAATTGTAGATAGTTATATATTGTAACTCTAAATCCTTTTTATGTCTACAGTCTACAGTCTAGAGTTCTAGAGTCTATAGAAAGTAAAAAGGGAAGCGAGTCTAAGAACATCTGACTCCCGAGGGATCTGGGTTTTGTCCTTGTTTGAAATTCCCTCCGTGAAAATCCATCAAGAAAAACATTTTCTTTTACCTTCTTTTTCACCAGCCAGAAAACACGGATTTCTGTTAAAGGTTGAAACAAAATTGTGGATTTAATGTAGGTATTGTAAACTGGTGTCTAGCCAAATTTAAAATTACGCTACTACATTAAAATAAGTTACTAGACTTTTTTAAGTTCACCTAAATTATTTTGACACAAAAAGACATAGTTTTACCTTTTCTCGAAACTCTCGATACCAAATAATAGTAATAATAACAG
The DNA here is from genome assembly GCA_001010745.2 of Gerris buenoi. NCBI lineage: Eukaryota > Metazoa > Arthropoda > Insecta > Hemiptera > Gerridae > Gerris > Gerris buenoi. The sequence goes on from KZ652941.1 coordinate 63,162, forward strand.
AATAATAACATACTTAAAAAATATAAGGTGTTAAAATAATTAATGTAACGTAGTTTAGTTTTATTTATAGTGCTAATATAAGAAATGTATGTGCTATTAAATCATTTACTGTTTATTATTTAATATTTACATTTATTCACGGCAGCAAAATTAAGCAATACTTAACTGTTTTTAGGCTGGAAAGTATTTGTCGTTATATTAAATAATAATATTAATAATGAATAATTATATTAAAAATTCAAAACCAGCTGGAAATTAATTAAAACAGTTAGAGAAATATTCCCCTGCTTACAAAGAAAAATTACAGTGATTACTTACCTATAAAAAATTGAATTTAACTTATTGAACATTGTTTTTTTTTAAAAAATTACCAGGAAAAAATTATTTGAGCTACGTAGAGTCATATTTTAAGGATTAAAGAAAAGACTTATAGTCATCAAAAGATTACTTTAATACATGAAATCGGCGAGTCGGCTTATTTATACAGATTACTGGTAATCTTAAGGGGAGCGGGGAAAGGATCGAAGTAGAAACAAAGCTCTATGTTGGGCTCAAGATTCTGACTTAACTCCTACATTGACTAGTAATCTTTTAAGTACTGTGGATTACCACAAGTGGTTGGACGCCATCTTTAAATAGACAAGTTAATTTTCTTTTGGAGAAAATCTTGCTAACACTAAAAAAATTTCAATCGACAACACTTCAAGTCACTTTTTTAATTGCTCCCAATTGACATTATATTATGCTAGGTGTGCAATACATTTGTCTGCTTGTAATATTGAGCTGAGTTTTAATCTTAAATTTTATTTTTATGCGTTAAAATTCATACTACATTAATTTGTTTGCATCACGGCCATGATCACATTTATCAAAAAACTTGGTCTACTGTTGTTGACGGGAAATGTCGCTCTCCTCATCGCTTTTTTCCTGTTTTTCTACATTACCCCCTCTTACATGAAAATATGACAAAAGTGAACATAAAAATAATAACTGTACTCTTAAAGAGCTTTCCAACGAAATGCATCATGAAGGGCGTATACAATTTTAACTTTTATACCCCGTACCCCTGTGTACCAATTGGACCATTTCAGAAGTATATCTTTATTGAGCTGTGCGTGCATTATAATCTTACATTTTTTTATTTTTTATTTTACTCCCCTCTTAAATTAAAAAAGCGAACATAACAACAATAACTGTACTCTTAAAGAGCTTTCCAACGACATGCAACATGATAGGCGTATACACTTTTAACTTTTGTACCCCGTACCCCTGTTTACCAATTTGGACTTACAATTATAACTTCCTGCGATGGTCACTATGATCTTGGCGAATTTTGTGCGGAATGGTTCAGCCGTTCAGGAGGAGTATGTGTCCAAACCAAATGCAATGTGTAGTGTAAGAGCTGTAACAAACTTCTTCGAGAGAAGAGTAATAAGAAGAATTTATGGTCCTGTGTTTGAGGACAATACCTGGAGAATCAGAAGGAACTGGGAGATACAAGAGATTTTTGAGCACCAAGATATAGTGAGATTTGTGAAGGCAGGAAGGATAAGATGGGCTGGGCATGTCGAAAGACTGGATGACGGAAGAGCTGTGAAAAGGATATGGAAGGAAAACGTAGTCGGAAAAATAAGGATTGGCAGACCAAGAAGTCGATGGAAAGACGAGGTGGAAAAGGACCTGAGTATCCTAGGAGGTCAAGATTGGAAAAAGTTGGCACAAGACAGAGAAAGATGGAAGGCAATAATTCCAGAGGGGCCACCCTGGCCTGTAGCGCCATGGAGTAAGTAGTAGTCTAGTACTTCCTACTAGAATCGGCATTCAGCTAGGCTTGGCAGGTGCTTTTTATAGTCCGGGTACTCATATAGGCCTGGTACTTGTATAGTCCGGGTGCTTGTACAGACCGGGTACTTTTATAATCCAGGTATATTTGTATAGACCGGGTACTTCTATATTCCAGGTACTTGTATAACTCAGGTACTTGAATATTCCTACTTCCTACAAGAACGGGTAGGACGAACCACTTGTTGGAACCTTGCAATTAGGCCATCATTTAGGCCCTGTTTACACCTCGTGGTGGAGAGTTCCAGCTAATTCACACATCATACATTTGTACATTTTACCGCAGAAGCGAGTATGGTGTAGTCATTAGTAAGCTATATAAGCGTACGTCAATGCGTGGGGGGAAGAGTCCCCATAAAGGGTGTCCCTTGCCCTGCTCCGTCTTTGATTCATTGATGCAATTCAGAGTATCATGGCACGGGATCGAACCTACGACCTCGAGGTGCCTCGACTTATTGATAGCTGAGCAAGCGCCTTAAGACACTCGGCTACCCTGGCTCCCCATGGAGTAAGTATAAAAGCTTCACTTCGCCAAACTCAATTCTTATAAACTAAAAACTTAATAATTAAAAAGAAAATAAGAAAGTTTGACGTACTGTGAATTGTACCTCTGGGCTTGGCACCGAGGATGGCTAGGTTGACGTTTGCTTTTCTTCCGTCTATTATTGGGTTGGGATCTTTACAAGCTCTATCAGCTGCTGGCCGGTCACCCATTATTACCTGAAACAAATTAAACAATAATAATAACAAACAAAATTATAAAATAAATTTAATACTTACATAATCATAAAATAATATAAACTATGTAAAGGCCCCCATACACGATCAAGCATTTTGCGCAAACCTAATGTCGGGGAAATTTAGTTAAAAATCACGTTTGCGCAAACGTCAATCTGCTCCATACACGGTAAAAATGTGTGCGCAAACATTTTGACCTTGTATGGGGGCCTTAACATGACATTTTAATAAATACATTGTACAATAAATACAATGAACTTCTTCACTGGATGTTCTTTACTGGATGTTCTTCTTTAGACTGTTACTCCCCTTATAAAAAGAATTGCTGATGGTACCTTTGTTCCAAAATACATTGGATTAAACATCTCTTTGTTTTAATAGGTCTTAAGTCAAAGCTATGTATTTATATTCCTTAAAAATATAGGAGAGTGGGGAGTAACAATCTATAAAGAAGTTCCAAATACAATGTATACACATTGTAATTGTACAATAAAAATAGTCTGCCAATTTATGTGGCATATAGCTTCCTCGCTTCCTATCACGTACTTTATTGATATTACACTTTTTCTACTAACTATTGCATCATTTATTTAATTTACCCCCTTTTTAAAAACTGTAATAGTAAGTAGAGTTGGTTCCTTTCGTTGTTCACTTTACTTGTTGCTGAGTCTTAAGGAAACAATTAAAAACACACTCTTTAGCGATATTTCGACCCCTCCTTGGGTCATTCTCAAGCTGACTCACTAGAAGATCTTACTAAATTTGATTTGATAAAATCTTTGAAAATTAATTTAGAATTGATTGAATCATCAGATTCTCGTCAAAAATCCTGCATATTATGGATCTGTTAAATTCTAAAAAAGATTGTCCAAAACTGCTCCTATGTCTCATAAAACCTAAAATTATATTAACTTTCCATTTTTTTAAAAAAATATATAAGTCAACTGCACCAATTCTATTATCACACTCAAATGTAGTGTGATGTTCTAGTCAGTCAGCTTGAGAATGACCCAAGGAGGGGTCGAAATATCGCTAAAGAGTGCGTTTGTAATTGTTTCCTTAAGACCCAGCAACAAGTAAAGAAAAATGTTATATTGTTTAGTTTAGTTTTTTTTTTTGTTTTTTTTACATGAAAAAAATAATTATTTTAGTACTATTTAATGCACGCAGGAGGTTAAAATTAATCTGAGGCTATCTAAGTATTATGTATTGACAAACTATCCAAATTTTATAAAAAAAATCAGATGAGTACTTTAAAAGATATAGATATAAATAAATGTATGTGTGTGCGCATGAACGCATTTATGTGCAGTATGAACTAATAGGTGCTGAAGGTTGAAACTTATATGGGACCAACAATGGGCTAATTATGACTAACCACCCAAAAGTGATTAAAATTGGACCATTTGTTTTAAAGATATAATAATAGTTGGTTCGCAAAAATGTGAACGGCACACCAAGTCGACCACAATGCTTCCGTTATCTAGGGTAATTTTAAACCTCTTGAGGAAAAAAATAGGAAAATATCACGACCATGGCTTTCCCAAAAAAAAACTTCTTTTTTTATCGAGTTAGATAAAAACTCTTTCTTTGAAATATATATAAGCATAAAAGATGTCACATGTCCCTAAAACTGTGTTTGAAAGAAGAATTAGCATATAACAATGAACTTCCGGATTAGCTTCAAGAGAGTTTGTAATAAACAAAAGCAAATTATTACTTTACTATTATTACTTTAAAAAAATATCGATCTATGCAAATACCATATCGATATATGACACACCATTATCGATTATAGCTTAATCCAGGTAAATTTACAACTTTAACAGTAAATGCTTCACAAAGAAGAGAATCCAGATAAGAGATTAAAACTGGATACGAAGCAGGTGTATTGAATAAGTATAAATAGAGCTGAGAACATCAGAGTGCTTACTCAGCTGGTGTACAGGGGCTTCAGCTTCAGCTAGGGGAAATCTAAGTGAAGACCCCTAACTCCACGAACTAAACACGCTTCCTAGACAACACTGCACTCCAAGTATCAAGTTAACCAAACTTAAAAACAAATTCAAATAGAAAAACGCATCCTAGTAACTAACAATGTGCATATAAGTAACGCTCCAAGTAAACATGCAACGTTAATTAGTAAGATATAGACTGCAAATTGCAGAGGCATTGTGGCATATGGCTTCCACGAATCCTATCACGTAATTTATTACATTTTTACTTTTAAAAACCATTATAGTCTAATTTGTTTAACTGTTTCCCCCGTTTTTTTTTTTAAAAAAAAGTCAAATCTGTTTCAATTTGTTTCCTACGTTTTTAGTAGCTTGCCTTCTTGTTAGTTTGTCCAGTACAAATCTTGCACTTGCAATCAACTTTTAACTAACATCCCGAGTAGCTAGACATTTGAAACTTCTAGAACAGCTCAGAACACGATGATAATGCAATATTTTAATACTTTTTAGCTATCTTTCAGCAGAATTTAATTCGTTTTCAGCAAGTTTGCTGCATAGAAAGTTAGTTCGGAAAAAATCCGCAAGCTATTTTATTTGTTTTGACATATCCAATTATTTTGGCAATCTTCATTTTGACGGGTTTCAAATTTGTGTCTTTTTTATTAGAGGTAAACATTGAATGACAGCGAAAAAGGAAAAGTAAACAAACAAATTAATTAAGTGACGTTTGACAACAAGATTTAAATTCGGAACTATTTTTTTTCACTAACATTATATTATATAACAATGAAAAATATATATTAATCATTTCATATATGATTTAACAGAAAACGTAGTAAATAAAAAGTTATTTTTATCTTGAAATTATTACTTTTAAAAGCCATTACTGTCTAACTTATTTAACTGTTTCCCCCGTTTTTTTAATACGTCAAAACTGTTTCAATTTGTTTCCTAAGTTTTTATTAGCTTGCTTTCTTGTTTGTTTGTTTGTTTGTCCAGTACAAATCTTGTAATCAACTCTTAACTAACATTCCGAGTAGCTAGACATTTGAAACTTCTAGAAAAGCTCAGAACACGATGACTGATGACAATGCATTATTTTAATACTTTTAGCCATCTTTCAGCAGAATTTAATTCATTTTAAGCAAATTTGGCTGTATAGAAAGTAGGTTTGGAAAAAAAATCCGCATTTTTTTTTATTTGTTTTGACATGTCTCATATTTACGATCTTCATTTTGACGGGTTTTAAATAAATTCTTCTTTATTTAGTCAACAGAAAATTTATCTTTTTATCTTGTAATTATTACACTAATTAAAGCATCAATTTAGAAAAATTCAAACAGTGCAAACGGGTTGAAACTAATCTAAGGCTATCTGCGGGTTACTTTAGATAAAGTATAAAAGTTTCATACAAATGAGATAAGTACTTTTCGAAGCTTTAGGTGTGAATAAATGCATGTTAGTGCGCATGTGGAAGAGAAACTAACGAGTGCAGAAGGTTGAAATATGAAGGTTATGGGACCAAAAATGGGCTAATTATGACCTACTATACAAATTTCAATAAATCGAAAACAACGTAGAGCTGTAGATATGTCTGTATCAATGCCATTATTACTACGTTTTTATTAGCTTGATTTCTTGTTTGTTTGTTTGTCCAGTACCAATCTTGCAATTGATTTTTAACTAACTTCCCGAGTAGCTAGACATTTGAAACTTTTAGATTAGGCCAGAACACGATGACAATACATTATTTTAATGCTTTCAGCAGAATTTAATTCGTTTTCAGTAAATTTTGCTGTATGGAAAGTTAAGTTCGAAAAAAAACATCAAGTTTTTTTTATTTGTTTTGACATGACCCATATTTTAAGATCTTTATTTTAACAGGTTTCAAATTTATGATTTATGACAAAAACATTTAAAAACGTAGTATATGCATAAAAAAGTTCTTTTTATCTTGCAATTATGACTTAATTTAATACTGTCGTTAAAATCGAAACAGAAAAAAGAATTATAAAATAATATGTCATTGAAAATGATAGCTTATTATCACTATATTAAAAATTACAAAAGTTCAGTAAAAATAAACCCTTCTATTTCCTGTTTCTCGACCTCATATTACCAGGAAAAATAAATTTTAATTTAATTCAATTATATTTTTTGGTTTTTATAAAGCAACTTTTCGGGACCGTCATTCTTGGTAATAACACAAGAATCATTGTTCTTAATTGGCTATCATTTTCGAAGCAAAGAAGCGTAAAAAAATAAATTTATACTTTTTAACAATGACATCAAAAGTTAAAATTTATTAAGGGGTTGCCATTTTTATTTCGTTTCAATTTAAATTTAAAATATTTCAAATTATAAAATAATTTAAAACAGCACGTGATGTGCTATATTCAAAAGTTTCTTAAAAATATTATTGCTAGAAGGAATAAAAAAAAATAAAAAAATAAAAGAATCATGGAACAAACTTTATTCGATTCTAAAGGAAATAAAAACAAGACTGATACCAGGAAATGCAAAGTTTACAAACAACGACTACAAATACGACAAACATTCGTTCAGTTTGGACGAATTTCAACGATTCTTAAGGAATCCCAGCAGAAAATATTCTGAACTAACTTTGATTTCCAGTTAGGTATGTATTTATAAGACTGTTATATACTGTTCATAGAGATATATACGAATTTATAGACACATATACGTAATCATTTTTAACAACTTACATGGATTAATGGTATAATTAGAACAAATTTAAAACTTTTTTTTATATATAATTATGGGCTATTTAAAAGAGAAATAAATAGGCAAAGAAGGTTGAAACTTATTTATGGAACTAACATAGCCCATTGTTAATAAAAATGTACGTTTAGATATTAGGTAACATATCCCAAGCTATAAGTGTGAACAAATGTATGTTTAAGTGCCTACGGAAGAGAAACTAATGAACGCAGATAGTTAAAACTTATATGGGACCAACAATAAGCTAAATATGACAAACCATCAAAATTACATTAAAATCGGCCAAGTAGTTTTTATGAAATGTAGATTCCCAAAATTTTAGCGACAAACAGACAGACCCAAAGACCGATGGATAGACATGGAACCATAAATGTTCAGGCACTTCTTTAGATTGTTACTCCCCTTATAAAAAACTGAGGGGGAATAACAATCTAAAGAAGGTGTACGGAATGTTCTTCTTTAGATTGTTACTCTCCTTATAAAAACAGAAGTGTGACATTCCTTTGTCCCAAAGTATATCGGACTTAACATTACCTTTGTCTTAATAGTTATTTAGTCAAAGTCATTTATATTCTTAAAAAAATATAGGGGAGTAACAATCTAAAGAATAACTAATGTTACATGATGTCTGAAACGGATTTCTGTCTTGGAATTTTCGAAAATTGTTCTTAACAACGACCTCATTGCTTCCGTTACCTTCAGTAAGCTCGGAAGCAAAATTATTTAAAAATTATTGCTAAAATCAAAAAAAAAATAAAAATAAAATATTTAAATTGCCGCTATCTTGATACAAATAGGGTGATTATCCTGGTTAATACTCACCCTTTTTGTTTAAAAGGGTGAGTTCATTAACCCCCTTTTGTTGCCTTCAGAACCTTTTTATGTTCTAAAAAATCACATACTTGTGCCAATTTTTAATTTTTTGCTTCCGAGCTTACCGAAGTTAACGGAAGCTATGTGATCGTTCCGAAGAACGAAAAATGTTTAGGTCTCCGATTTCAAAAATTCCAAGAGAGAAATCAGTTTCAGACATCAGGGATCATTTTTGGTTCCGTGTCTGTCGGTCTGTCGTTCAATTTTTGCGAACCACCATATCTTAAAAACTACACGTCCAATTTTAATGAAATTTAGGTGGTAGGTCATAATTAGCTCATTGTTGGTCCCATATAAGTTTCAACCTTCTACGCCTGTTTGTTTCTCTTCCACATGCGCACAAACATACATTTATTTACACCTATAGCTTCAAAAGTACTTATCTGATTTGAATGAAATTTTTATAGCTTATCGAAAATAACCCGCAGATAGCCCCAGATTAATTTGAACCGTCTACGTTCTTTAACTTTTGCTAAATTAATACTTTAATTCGTGTAAAAAATCAAAACAATTTTGACAGATTAAAAATAAAAACGGGGGAAACAATTAAACCAATTAGACAATAATGGCTTGCAAAAACCAGTAAAGTACGTAGGTATGCGAGGAAGCTATGTGCCACACCAATTGGCAGTCTATTTTAACGTGCTACGACATTTTTTTTTTGCCACATAATTCTCTATAGCCTTGAACAGTACATCAGGTATTTATCAAGAATTCAATATCTATTGGTTTTTGTGTGTTTTTTTTCAATGAAAGCAACTAAAAGAACCCAATTAACATCTGAATCAACAGCAATTAAACTGTAATCAAATCCACTGTTAAAAAAATACAATAAAAAACCCCGAAACAACTAACGTCACAATATACCGACTCTATTAATCTTTAGTAACAATAAACATTTTACAAATATAAAAATCACAGGGAAGTACTTAGTCCAAGTACTTTTTAGGGTTTTGTAGATGAGTAAGCATACCCATTATGTAAATAATGATTTCTTGTCTTCAATCTAAAAGTCCCGGGTTCGATCCCCCGGGGGGTCACAATGTTTTTTATCAGTAATAAACCAATAAGGAACGCAAAATTTAAAAAAGCAAATATATATTTGTGTCCTACTCTTCAGCAGCTTTCATTTGATACCCAACTCAAAATTTTAAAAAAATAAAATTTTGGGCAAATTTTAAATTTTCGCGCCTAAAATTGGCAATTTTTTAAAATTTGGATGCAACTCCCGGAATTTTCATCGCGCCATAATAAGGTATTAGCATGAATTATTTCGAAATTTTAGCACCTAGCCGATCTATAGTGGTTGGGGGGGGGGAAATTTTTTTTGGGTATATTTTGATTTTTTCCCCCTATAAGGAATGCAAAATTTGAAAAAGCATATATATATTTGTGTCCTACTCGTCAGCAGCTTTCATTTGATACCCTACTCAAAATTTAAAAAAAATAAAATTTTGGGCGAATTTTAAATTTTCGCGCCTAAAATTGGCAATTTTTAAAATTTTTCGATGCACTCCCGGAATTTGTATCACCCCACAATAGGGTATTAGTATGAATTTTTTTGAAATTTTACGACCAGCCGTTATATGGTAGTTGAGGGGGGGCAATTTTGGGTGTATTTTGATTAATTTGAGCAATAAGGAAAGCGAAATTTAAAAATTTATTCATATATTTGCAATCTGCTTTTCAGCAGCTTTCATTTGATACCCCACTCGAAAATTAAAAAAAATCTAAATTTTTGACTTTACCGCATTTTTTCGAATTGCGCATGCGCATATTAAATTTTTAACTTTTGTGTATATGTCCTGTGTTTGGGCCCGGAAGTTACGCCAGTGTTATAAATTTCAGCATTTTAGCTTAAATGGTTCGGGCCCTATGAGCCAAAGAGCGACGGACAGACAGACACATCACCCTCGGCATAAGGGTTTTGAGAAGTATCTACAAAACCCTAAAAACCGATTTCAAGCTTTCAAAATAAATTACTTCATTCAAATTACTACAATTTGTATAAAAATTAAAATGATAGAGAGACATATAAACTATATGAAATTAACATTTTGTTTCTGAACATATAACTAACTACATAATATTAGCAGTTTATTGAAAATTGTTGAATATAGTAGGAGAGAAAGACAAGCACATTAGCAATCACTAAACTATAGAGAAGATTTATAGCAATAGCAATATAGAGTCTTAGTAAATACATCGATTTATAAAATCAATTTCAAATGAATTTTTTAATTTTAAATGTATTTACTTCAAGCCTAAGGTTAAAGTAATCAAAATTTTCGCGCATTTTTACTTTCCCATAAAAAGAGAAAGTATTGTCAAATAGCGCGAAATTTAAATGTTGATATTTTGTTGGAATTACACATTTTGAGGTTCCCTAAAAGTTCAAAAAAGAGATTTACAAAAAAATGTCTGTCTGTCGTATGTCATCTGGGCAGACGCGTGGAGCCTAACCTATTCAAGGTCGATTTTGACGAAGTTTGACATTACATGCTTAGAAAAATTAGACCCCCAGGCGAATCGAGAAATGAATTTTGATCCTAAATTTAGGATTCCTAAAATCCCTTAAAAAAAGGTTGTGACGATTTTTGTTAAAATGTAGTCCATTTAAATACTAATCAAACGCTATAAGCCGAAAAATCTAGTTCCTAAGGAAATAGCTTTAAACTGGAGAGGGGGCGGGTTCGATTCCCCGCCGAGGAGAAGTTTTTTTATGATAAATTTTGATAAAATGTTCAATAATATGAATAATTAAACCAACGAAAACTAAAAACAAAAAAAAAAAAAAGACCACAGTGAAAACAAAATGGAAAACACTGGGCCAAGTAATTACGAACTAGTATATACATATAAGAAAGTTTTTCCGAGTTTCTCTCGAACCGATTGTTTATTATAACTATTATGATTTCATAAGATTATTTATCTATATACATATATCTTTCTAAAATTTACTGAGTAAAACACACACTTTTAATTTTTACAATTAAATATTTTTATTATTAGAATCAATTTAAATTTTGTTTAAGCAATAAACAATGAAAGTTTAAAATTAACTAGAAAAAAAAACAAAAAGTTATTTATACTCTAAAGATAACTAAACTATAAACAGTGCCAAAAAGCAAGCGGAGTTGTTTCAGATCTTTTAACTTGAATTTGTTGGACAAATAATTGGATATAAGAACATCCTTACTGCCAACATCCAAATTTATACAACTAATTTTCCTCTATTCTTATCTCTAATGCTATAACACGTGCGGAAAAAAATATAACAACATAATAGACGCTAATTGCTATAGAAGATTAAATAAGGCAATTATTAATTGAATCTAAAAAATATATAATAAAGTTATACACATATATATTTTCAATATATCTTTCAAGGTTAAACACCGAAATTTGTAGTACAAAGTTTTTTCTTTTAAAACATTACCACCTCTTTGAAGAATAATTTCCAGAAAAATGCATTTATTTTATGAAGATCAAAAATATATATAAAAATCCTTATTAAAAAGTTACTTATATAAAAGGGTTTCTTTAGTCGAATCGAACATTATTTTTTAAATAAAATATGATGTATAAAAATATGCACTTTAGAGAAGCTAGGTGTGCATATATTATCTTTTAGCATCTTAGGTAAACTCTTATTTAGTTCTTTTAGGATACTTGGTAACGCAATATATATTTGTATTCCAAATTTCAATTATTTTAAAATGATACCCAACGTAGAATAAAAATAAAATAAAAAATCACAGGGAAGTACTTGCCCCAAGTACTTTTTAGGGTTTTGTAGATGAGTAAGCATACCCATTATGTAATTATGATTTCTGGTCTTCGATCTCAAGAGTCCGGGTTCGATTCCCCGGGGGGTCACAATGTTTTTTATCAGTAATAAACCAATAAGGAATGCAAACTTTAAAAAAGCAAATATATATTTGTGTCCTACTCTTCAGCAGCTTTCATTTGATACCCAACTCAAAATTTTTGAAAAATA
>KZ652941.1:98572-109195 GCA_001010745.2 Gerris buenoi
TTTTTTTTACTCTAAGTATTGGGTCTGGGCCGTCTTGGGGGGGGGCACGTGCCCCCTGTGCTCCCCCCCCCTGGGTACGCCACTGCTTCTTATAATCGTCTGAGATTAATTATGACAGGCATGTAAAGTTTTAACCTACACAAACAGAAGTTTTTGAGGAGTGAAGTAATATATTTTATAATATGTTTAATTGAGTGCCAGAGAAGTAGGGAAAAGGACTGCACTACAACCATACTACTTAACTATAAACTCATCATAATTAACTTTTTTGTCAATATTTAATACATATTTATTGTATAAATATATATATATACATATAAATGTGGAAGTTTGTACATGTATTATAACAACGGTGTAAAATACTTGCTTATCACAGTATAAGGGATTGTTTGAGCTGAAACGTGCGAAGTTGTTATATGTGTTAAGGGAAATATTAAGTCTGCCCTTTCCTTCCAGTAGAAGTAACTTAGTACAAGAGAAGGTACGAAGGAGGGGGGAGGAGAACAAACATAAAAGCGAAAAGAGAAAGGAGCCGTAGTATTTCCTTGATTTTTCAGCGGTTTCAAGATTACGTTTTTTTGAGGTGAACCCGAAACTCCCGCTTTTTGTTTTACCGCATATCGCTAAAGCTTAGCGTTAAAGCGTCTGGGAGCCCGGGGGTTAATCCGAAGAAAAAGTCACAAAACCGACTTCCACAAAATCCACCGATGACGATAACTTGAGTTAAAGTTGCCCGATTTAGTTGAAATTTGGTATAAATCTTCATTTTATCAATGACCAGGCTGTTGGTTGGACAACGATATCCACCCAAGCATCCTCGAGCAACGCTCGCGTAAACGTATAAGCTTCAAATTAATATAAAATGAGAAATTCAGAACTGGAAACAAATTTTAACTCTGTTTATTCAATGAGACACATTTTTTTATAATTTTTTTTGTATGATTAATTTTTTCTTGATGGATTTCTTCCCAGGCACTCCCCCAGGCACCCACTCCCCCAGGCACTCCCCCAGGCACCCACTCCCCCAGGCACCCAGGCACAAAAGTGAAGTTAATATAAAGGATTTAAAAAAGAAACAATGGAAATATTGTATGAATTGAGTTGGGTATATCGAAGATTGATATTGAGCCGGACTTTGATCGATCTTAACTTTTTCTTTATATCACAACATTATATTGTATTTTATAAAAAAAAAACAGTTCTATTTCACTAAGATTGAATTTCCACGTATCCATCTTTCATAGAAGGTCTGTTTCGAAAGCTTTATTTTTTTCTATTTATTTATTCTTGTTGAACGATTTAAGTAGGTCAAGTTGCCTTTAAGATTGAAGTCCTGATTCTGACATCCAGCCCCCCCTATTTTTTCCAGCCCCCCCCCTCGTAATTTTTTATTTAGCCCCCCTTATTTTTTCTTCAACATCCCCTTCACCTCGTCCTTTTTTCCCATTCCTTTTATTCGATCCCAACCGACCATTCCTACTCGATTTTATTTAAAAAAAAATTAAAGGACTTTTTACATCCTCTCTCATTGGAGGATTTTTTCCCTCCAATAAAAAAAAAGGTTCCAAGCTATACTAGAATTGATCATGTCATCGATTTTTTTTTAAAAAAAAACCCAAACCATCATCGATGCATTGAAAAAAAACAGCCCTGAATAGGAGAACCGAGGCCTTTGTAGATAGGAAATATTCATTGGAGAGAGCAAAAACGAAACAAAAAAGGCCCCCCCCTCCCCTTTGCTAAATGAGAACAGATCAAAGGGAAAACAAAAAACCAGGTAATGGTGCGGTAAAAACATTTCCACCAATCACCGGTGTAATGAGCTTCGCTTCGGTACAGCATTGTTACATACTATTATTTAAAAAAAAAAAAAAAAGTCAAAGAGGAGAAATTTCGTTTTGTATTTTGTAATAGTCGATGAAAATGGTTTAATGTAATACAGATAAATATGTATGTAATTTATGAATTTTGCACAGTGTAATTAATTCACTCGTGCACATTATTACACACACAAACAAAGCGGTGTTTTAAATTGTGTTCGAGGTGGTTAGACATGGTTAGAGGTGGTTAGGGGTGGTTTCAGGTGGTTAGAGGTGGTTTAAGGTGGTTAGCGGTAGTTTGAGGTGGTTAGTGGTGGTTAGAGGTGGTTAGAAGTGGTTAGAGGTAGTTAGAGGTGGTTAGAAGTGGTTAGAGGTAGTTTGAAGTGACTAAAGGTGGTTAGAGGTGGTTTGAGGTAGTTTGAAGTGGCTAGAGGTGGTTTGAGGTGGTTAAAGGTGGTTTGAGGTGGTTAGAGGTGGTTTGAAGTGGTTAGAGGTAGTTTGAAGTGGCTAGAGGTGGTTAGAGGTGGTTTGAGGTGGTTAAAGGTGGTTTGAGGTGGTTAGAGGTGGTTAGAGGTGGTTTGAAGTGGTTAGAGGTAGTTAGAGGTGGTTAGAGGTGGTTTGAGGTGGTTAGTGGTGGTTTCTTCTACGAAAATAATAATAACAATAAAATTAATAGTATTAATAATAGTAATATGTGTTTATTTTTAAGTGTACATTTTATGTACATTAAAAACGGAGAAGGCAGAAAAATTAGTCAATATTTATTAATGCGTTGGCAAAAGAACCATGAACTTAGAAAAAATATTTGTGTATATATTTTTTTATTTATTTATTTCTATCACGTTTCCAAGACAGACAATGTGCATATTTCGTTGAATCTAAGAAGCTCCCTTGCGCTTGCTTTAATTAATAAAAGAAATGAAAAATACATATGATAATTAAGTAATATTCATATTATAACATATTTTGTTCATTAAATCTTAACAATTTTTAATTTCTTTATATTACCCTTAGAAGTTAATAAGAATAAAAGAATGCATAATAAAGCTTTAAAAGAACGAGAGATAAACAGAAAGTATTAAAATAAAAATAAAATACGCAGCCGAATATGAAACGGGCGATGAAGGGCGGAACGCAGGGAAAGGGTTCTTTTGAAGACCCTACAACTCGCCCCGCTCTATTATATTAGAGAATTCTCATACTCCCCCCCCTTTACGCCCAATTTTATAAACTCGGGCCCTGTTCAAAATTCAACCAATTTTCAAATCATCCAAATCCCCCCTTAACAGTACTCGGTTTCAAAACTCCCTCTCATACAACAATTTTCCCTCGGAAAACAACTTTTTAATTAATTACAGACTAAAAGCCCCTCGAGCAATATAAACTCGATTCTCGACAATTTTTTAATTTTTTTTAATATNAGAAGTTTTTGAGGAGTGAAGTAATATATTTTATAATATGTTTAATTGAGTGCCAGAGAAGTAGGGAAAAGGACTGCACTACAACCATACTACTTAACTATAAACTCATCATAATTAACTTTTTTGTCAATATTTAATACATATTTATTGGAAGACCCTCGCTTCAATGATAAAAAAAATGTTGTTTTTCTTTTACTTCTGTCTTAACTAAGCTTATTAAGCTTTTTCCAACTTCATATTCAATAAGTAGTTAGCATCGTATACATAGTAGTATGATTTTATCATTTATATTTAATGAAAGGCGTAAGGAACTTATTCGTAGGCGATAACTCACGTATTTTTTGTTTCACGCTTTTTGTTGTTACGCTTTTTGTTTTGTGAACAATATTTCATTGTCTATTTACCCTGACAGTAAATTATAAACTTTAAATTACATTTCCGTAAATGAAACAGTCGAAATAATAACTAAGCAACTCGCTAAAAGGGGGAAAAACCTGATATTATTCGAGACAAATCCAATTTTGTTAATAGAACACAAAAACAATTGGAAAATAATGTTGCAATATTAAATATTTCACCATCGTTGTAATATCGAGAAATTACTAAATTGAGTCGTATTTATATGAGAAATATAAATAAAAGAAACACCGTCATAAACATATTATATTGAAGAAAACAGCTGTAATTTAGAAGCGAGACTCTTAAAATATAAATTACTGAAGGGTTGTCACACGGTAGATGAAAAAAAAAAACTAAAAAACTCGTGGGTTTCTAGTTTAAAAATATCTTTATAACGCTCCGCGGCGCGGACCCCATCTGCGTCACACAAACACATAACTAAAGTATTAGAAAATTAAAAAAGATAAATTGTAACAATATGCAATAATAAATACTTTAACATCATCATTTAAACGAATGCAAATAAAGTGGATATTACGTTAATTTAATTTGGAGGTAAGAAAAATATGGAAGGAAAAATATGGAAAAATATGGAAGGACAGAAAAATATGGAAATTGAAAAAAAAAAAAAAAAAAAAAAAAAAAAAACTATTTATGTATTCAGTATTCATAATGTAGTGAATCTGTAAAGTGATACCAGCGCTGTATATGGCCATATACCGAACTACGGATTGACAGCGTACTTTTTATTGGCTATTTTATAGTCATTTCAGTCAGAAAACAAGAAAAGAGAATGAAAACATCAATAATTGTGTCACTTCGTTTTGGTTTTTAGCATTTGATATATAACAACATAACCTGACGAATTATATCAACAAATATTTTGAGTGGATATATATCAAACCTTATATATCAATTTCTCCTTATATAACAACAGACAAAGTTATAGATTCACCTTGACAGGTTGCGCTCGCATTTTCATAACAAAAATTTGATAAATATTTAAAGTTACAGAAACCTTAAAAACAATACTTTATAGAAAATGTATTTTTATTACTGGTCTTATATTACTTTGCTTTTTAAGTTTCATCGCACACCTATTACCCCAATTTTGAACCACTTCCCGTCATTCAATCTTCTCCAAATTTTGCACATAGAAACAACTAAGTGAAGAATACAGAAAAAAGACCATAAGACCAGTTTTCAAAAAATTAAATGCTATTAACCTTTAATGTAAGATTTACTTACTTCAATACCATGAACTTATTTGCAATGTCAAGCATGTCGGTAACTAAAGAACACGTAATAGAATAACATTACTGGAATATCCTCTCTATATCTATTAAATTCATAATATTATCCTTTATCATAGAACTCGTAAGAGGTGGTTAGAGGTGGTTGGAGGTGGTTAGAGGTGGTTAGAGATGGTTAGAGGTAGTTAGAGGTGGTTGAAGGTGGTAAGAGGTGGTTCGAGGTGGTTAGAGGTGGTTAGAGATGGTGGTTTCAGGTGGTTAGAGGTGGTTTAAGGTGGTTAGCGGTAGTTTGAGGTGGTTAGAGGTGGTTAGAGATGGTTAGAGGTAGTTAGAGGTGGTTGAAGGTGGTAAGAGGTGGTTCGAGGTGGTTAGAGGTGGTTAGAGATGGTTAGAGGTAGTTAGAGGTGGTTGAAGGTGGTAAGAGGTGGTTAGAGGTGGTAAGAGGTGGATGTAGTTTATCTTTGCAGAACTGAGAAATCGAAACCAGAGATGGTTCCAGGAAAATTCGTGTACAATGTAAGCTCATTATATTTCGTACACAATGCACTGTACTGATATACAAGGTTCAGTGGTTATTTACCTTATTACATATTATATATTAGATTCATTTTGCTTATTTCTAGGAAGCACCATGATGAATATAGTAGATTATGTCTGCGATACTCAAATACATGACGCTATTATAACGAGGGAACATCGAAGCTTCGTTTTAGGAAATCGAACTACCATATAAAAATACATCTATATAAAAGATACAACAAGTTTTTATAAAAACATTTACCTACAAACGAACCTAAACCATTAAAGAAAATATTGTAAAGCTAGGTAAATATTAACGAAAAACATCATAGGTAAGTATATCAATTGCAAACTATTTTAGAAATAGACTGCCAATTGGTGTGGCACATAGCTTCCTCGCATCCATTGACATATCCATTTATTGATTTTATGCTTTTAAAAAACCATTATGCCCGTTTTTTTTTATGTGTCAAATGTGACATTTTTACATTAATTAAAGTATCAATTTAGCTCATATGCAGGCTACTTTCGACAAACCAGGCAAATTTCATAAAAATCAGATTAGTGCTTTTGACGATATACGAGATAATAAATGTATGTTTGTGCGCATGTGGAAGAGAAACAAATAAGCGCAGAAGATTGAAACTTATATGGGACCAACAATGGGATAATTATGACCTACCTTCCAATATTACAGCTGGGTAAGTAATTAATAAAACCATCCTAGGTAAGTAAACACTTTTACTCTATTTTAGAAAGAACTTTGAAACTTTTAGATTTAATAAAATAGTGAAACATTTACACAATTTGTGTTAATGAGAGACACCAAGGGATGTGCCACGCAAGCATGACACATAGGAACTGTTCCAACATAATGACATTACGTCAAAAAGATGTTGGCTCGGTATTACGCCGTGTCCAACGTTTCGTCGCTACCGACTACTCATCAGGGGCCCGACGATGCCCACCCAACTCTGAACCTATACCAGACCAATAAGATTATATATAGGGCTTATCAATGATTCTTCCTTTCTATTTTTAATTAAAATTATTATTTCATTTTCAATGTTACTAAAAGATAAATATTTAGATATTTTTGTTTCAATTTTTATACTGAGTAAAATGCCTCCAGTAGCTCGGTCATACAATGCCGTTTTAGTGGCAGGTATCCATCGCACTGAAAAACCGTTTAGATAAGTTTCAAATTTATAAATATTTTGCTCTGTGACATGGGTTTCACTAAGTATGATTATATCAAAGGTGTACATATATTTTAAAAAAATATCGTGTTTAACAGCGCTAGCTAGGCCTCCTACATTATTATCACGCGCTTGGTATTGCAGGAGGTATATCCGGCAGCACGATATTTAGCAATATATATGCCATTGGGTTATTTTTCTATTCTTTAAAGTTTACTAGGGCTATTTTAATATTATTATGAATGCGAGCGAATGTCATTAAGTTAAAATGAGTTAATGTTATTTATTTGTTATTTCTTTATTAATTGTTAGTTATTTTTTTGTTATTTCTTTATTAATTGTTAGTTATTTAATGTTATTTATTTAGTGCTGTGACTTTAGTTATTTTTAATTTACTATCATTATTATGTCCTTATTATAGATTATTTATTAATGCATGTAGATTTTTATTATTTTTTTTTTTTTTTCAGTTTTAAAACTAATGCTTGCAAAACTTATTAATTTACCGCCCTTTAAATTTATTAATCAACTTGTGCATGTAACTATACTAGTTTAAAACTTTATGTATTGTTTGTTATCGTATTAATTTAATAATTACCATTTGCATGTATACTAATTTAAATTTAATATTTACTTTTTAATTTTAAGTAGATTGTATTAATCAATAACGGCCTTAAATGACCAACTCCAGCTGACGGCAAATAGGCCAAAGCTTATAAATGCTGAATAAAAATAAAAACAACAACCATTGTATTTTCAACTAATAAAGCATTTATTATTATTATTATTNTAAGTCTATAGGGCTTTATCAGAGATGAGCGTGCTCTCATACCGCCATTCTTGCTTGGCTTGCAAAGCAAAACTCATTAGCAAAGAAAAAATGCAGGACATGGCGTAATGCCGAGCCAACATCTTTGTGACGTTTGTCTGGTGTTGGAACAGTTCCTATGTGTCATGCTTGTGTGGCACATCCCTTGGTGTCTCTCACAAAAACAAATCGTGCACCTTATTCCAGTGTGCAAAAACACGCTAAAGTGATACATTTGTTTAAGGAAAAATGAATATTCACACAAAAACATACTCACATTGTTATCGTCGTTTAAAGTTATCTTTTGTAAGTGTAAGTATACTAAGTTCTAAACCTTTTATATATGACTTTCAATAGACATTTAAACGCAGACACTCTTACACATATAATACACCAAGGGTTTTCCCTTTACTTAACTTTGGCTAACTTCGGTTATAAAAATCGTTTTGATCTTTTAAGCGTATCTTTTTCGTTACAAATAAAAAAAAGAAAAATCTAATTGGTCTGTTTATTTTGTAAATAAATACATGTGAGAGGATGAATTGAAACTTTTAGTTAATACAGTATTTTTCGTGTCGTTGGGAAAAAAGGTTGCGATGAGTTCCGAAAAAGTAATTTAGTTCTAATAATATAAAGAGTTCCAATTAGGAGAGTGTTTTTATGTTAGGAGGAAGAAATAAAGAGAGTTAGGAAGAACCGAGTTATCTCAGTGTGAGAATGTGGTTTGTGTAGGTACGATCGACCGCGTTGGAAGTATCTTTAAAATCCTTGTTAGTGTTAGTGCGTTTCAGAGGTCTTTTAATGGTCTTAGAAGGAGGTAGAAACGTGATGCCATTTAGTAAGGGCCCAAAAGCCCCGAAATACCTACTACTAGAAAAAATCAAGGAGGCGGAAAACGAATTGAAATAAAGGAGTTAAAAACATTGCGGAGTGGGGGTCAAAAAGTCCTTAAAACTATATAAAAGAAAAGGATATGAAAAAGACCTCTTCGGTAAATGGAGTGGGAAAAGGACGAATGTTAAAATGAACAGCGAACATAAAAGATGCTGAAGAGTTAGAAGTTTAGAGGGTCGATAAGGATTAAGAAGTCCTTTTAAAATGACGTAGGGTTTTTAGAAATCGGCTCCGAATATGAGAAACTAGAAGGAGAAGCTAAAGAAGAATAACAAGATATAATAGAAGGAAGAAGAATAAGAAGATGGAAAATGAATTGAAAAGATTTGAAGTAGAGGAATAGATTTTGAATGAGCATGGCAAAGAGAAGTGGCAGTATGGAAGTGGAAGAAATATTCAGAAAGTTAAAGGGCCCAACATTTCAACGACTCTAGGGGTAAAAAACAGGGGTTGAAGATGCCCACTGAAAGGGTCTACGTCACCCCTGAAAGGGTCTATTTCACCCCCTGATAAGACCCCAAGGTTGCAAGAACCTTATTTTTTTATTTGTGCACCTTAAAAAAGAAGAAAAAGATATCTCCCCTATTCATAGACACATAGAAACTTGTTCCACGTTTGAAGTGTGCATAAAATTTACGTACGACTAACTTTCTTCAAAAGACGGGAGAAAACATAGTTTTTTGTATTTGAAACTTTTTCTTACGGGTTTGATAAAGAAAAATTTAAAATACATAAATGATTTTATTAAAATAGTCTTCTAATTAATGTATAGCTTCCAAGCGTACAGCCTTATTATTGTTAATTTTTTAAGTCTCTGCTTGTTTTTTTAAATCTATCAAATTTGTTTTTTTTGTGTTGGTACCTAATTATGAAGTATCAATTTAGAAAAATTTAAAAAGCACGGATGGTTGAAATTAATCTGGGTCTATCTTCCACAAACCATCTACGTATATTTCATACAAATCATATGAGTTCTTATGAAAATATTGGTGTAACAATTGGCTAATTATAGTCAGGGTGCCCATAGGGAAAAAAGTCACTTATACATACTCTTTCCAAACCTTTTTGTAAGCTTGTTTAGGCCAAGTCTGACACCGTTTTCCTCTGTGACTTTTTTTAGTTTTGGGGCGTTTTTTTATTATTTGAACCCTAAAATTTTGACACGTCAGACTGGAAAATCGGAAAAAGTTCTGAGTCAGACAATATTAAAATGTTGATTTATAAGGGTTCAAATAATGTATCTTGAGAAAATCAGCCAGTTATTAATCAATGATATTAATTAAATTTAATTAGTAATAATCAATATTAATTAGTACGAACTAATATTAATTAATGGTTAATAACCAGCTGATTTTCTCAATATACATTATTTGAACCCTACAAATCAACATTTTAATATTGTCTGACGCAGAACTTTTTCCGATTTTCCAGTCTGACGCGTCAAAATTTTAGGGTTCAAATAATAAAAAAACTCCCCAAAACTAAAAAAAAGTCACAAAGGAAAACGGAGTCGGACTTGGCCTAAACAAGCCATACAAAAAGGTTTGGAAAGAGTATTTATAAGTGACTTTTTTGCCTATGGGCTATGGGCACCCTGAATATATTGACCTACCATCCAATTTTCAATAAAATTAGGCAAAAATACAGTAATTCTTGATCATATTAAGTATTTTATGAAATTTAATAGTTGTGAAGAACGTAGAACTAAACTAAATTTAAAGGATATACGCAGATAAAAATCAATACTTAGTTGTTCACCAAATTACCGTTCTTGGTATTTACGTCCAAGTGAAAGTTGAATTCATCACTTTTATTGATAGAAACATCTAAATACTTAAATCTAATAACGTCACCTGAGTTCCAATATATTTGCAGATAATGTTCAGCAGCAAACCATCATCAATATTTAGTACTTACCTGAAACACATCAAACATTTAACTGTTAACATTTTGTAAATTCGTTCATTTTGAAATCATATAAATTTAAAAGTAAATAATATTTCGTATATATAAATATAAAACACAATTATTCACATTTACAATAAAAATAAGATGTCAATTCGAATGCCACATACTTAGAATAACACTATATATAGAAGGAGCATAGAATCGAAATCCTAAGCAATTACTGATAAGAGGCTGAAGCCAACTTTTGCCGAGAGGTTGTGTCCCTTAGACCAGGGGACCACCATAACAACACTCTTTTTTTTCATTTAAGCTGGAAGGTTGGCCACGCTTTAGTAACTATTCAAAGCCCGCTCACAAACGTCAAGAAAACAAGCCCTGCCATTGGTTATTGTTTACGTTTCA
>KZ652941.1:146205-160920 GCA_001010745.2 Gerris buenoi
TATCTTGGAGTTACCTTTATTTATCAGGATTATTAGTTATCAAACCGAAAGAAGTTGATGATTTATATAATTTTGTTCGTTTGATGTAGTATTGCAAAATAATTATTGTTGAATTCGGAAAACTTACGGACACAGTATATTACCTCCTTTTAGCCTTCCAAACGGCGCGGCCTAGCGGAACTGTATAGTTTTTATGTCTTTTAAAATTTAAGTTCAAATATATTACGTAACAGATAAACTATGTATGATTGCTTTAATTCCATGGATTATTTATTGACTTTTACGAAGTCTTTAAGTTTTAAAGTACTTAATACGAAAACAATTTTATATTGGTATTAATAAAGCAAATTATAATAATAATAATAATAATAATAATAACAATAATAAATTAACACATACATAAATTAACACATTTTAAAGAAAGTATGAAGTTAAAAAAAAAAACACAACTTACGGCTTGAAACTCATATTTTTTATAGGAAAGACAGTGCATAAAGTTATCAGACAGTGAAAATGACATGTTATGGCAAGATGGACAAAGACGTGTAATAATTTGTAAATATTGGACTCCCAACTCTCGACGCAAAGAAGCGTTTACTACACTAATAGGAATTAGATTATTAGGTTTTCTCTAAAAACTGTAACGAGATAACAACAATATCTGCACTTCATTTTTTTGGTGACAAAGGTCAAAAAATGTGTTTCATATGGTTATTTCAATAAATAATAAGGAACGAAGTTCCTTCGTTCCAATATTCACGTTACAGCGACTGGAGCCCGAGAGTTAATTCGAAAAAAAAAAAAATCACTGTCACAAAAACGACCGTCACGAAATCGTCCCATGACGATAACTTGAGTAAAAGATGACTGACTTAGTAGACATTTGGAACACATCTTTATTTTACCAATGCCCAAAGACGAGTTTGTTCGACAATGTTATCCACCCAAGCGTTCACGTTACGCGTCACGACCAAACTCACGTAATATTAAGCTTCAAATGTAAAATTAGAATTTTAGCATGGGGAAAATTCTAACTTCATCTATTTAATGAGATAATAGTTATTTACGCAACAAGGGAGAGAAGTATGTTTTCCGGCTCGAGGTTAAGTTTTCTCCTGAGGCAACGCCGAATGAGAAAACTACTTAAATAATTTTATCCTTTTACAATATATTGTCAAATTTTCATCAATTATGCTCATTATTTTGGGTTGATTATGATCTTCTTTCTAGACGCAAAATACAGACGATTAATGGAAATACAGTATTCCTTAATAATATTGAATATTCCGTTAAATTTAATAGTGGTAAAGAAAGTAACACTAAACATAACTTAAGGCACTCATACACGGTCAAAATGTTTGCGCAAACATTTTGACTGTGTATAGGGCTGTTTGATGTTTGCGCAAACATTTTGACTGTGTATAGGGCTGTTTGATGTTTGCGCAAACATTTTGACTGTGTATAGGGCTGTTTGATGTTTGCGCAAACATTTTGACTGTGTATAGGGCTGTTTGATGTTTGCGCAAACATTTNTTATGGCCTAATTCCAAGGTTCGAACAAATGTTTCATCCCACAAGTTCTAGTAGGAAGTACTAGACTACTTCAACTACTACTACTAGGTCTTCACATAATATCAGAACACTCTACTCCGGAAAGTCCATTCAGTTTTTTTAGTGATGTATTAAGTACACTTATTCATCTATGTTTATTATCATTTAAGCCGCCCATAAATAATATTATTTTAGGGTGTTGCACTCCTTGATACGTGGTGTTCTCCCAAAAAGAGAGATTATAATATGTAAATATAATTTTTTTAAATTTTTATTTTAAATATAAAATATTAAAAAAGTGTCTATGTTTTCCCACATATAGTGTTCGCGTCTGTATCTTGTCAGTGGAGATAATTTATAAACACATCATAAATTTAATTTTATCTGCATTTTTTAAAATAGGATTGTTGCCGGGAGAAAAACAAACATGTGAACAAGCAGAGATGAATAACAATGATAAATCTTTTAAAAGATAGATTGTATTTTTCATTCCGACATTTTCTTATAGTTTAAATTTATTCGAAAATTTTTATAGTCTAAGGGCAGAAGCAAAACTAGAACAATCTACTTTTCAATTCCCAAAGGGGACACATTATGTTTATGTAAATTTTGAATGCTCTCATACTAAATATTTATTATCACTCATCTTTTCAAATTTATTTATTAAACTTCATTCTATATTCATGTGACTATTCTATTCATTCATTGATTAAACGCGAGAAATCTACGTGCGCCACATGCCACATGGCATAGGTTATTTGTATTTATTTTTTTTTTTTTGGCATAGGATATTTTATTTATTTATTATTATTTTTCTTTATTCATGCCTTATTAAGAAATAAGCTATAGGCTCAATTTTTTTTTTTTTTAAAAAACCATCAAGGTTTAAATTTATCCAAGAGAACGCGTTCAATGTATAGAAATTAGAGAAGAGAGTTCTCAAATTCCTATTGAAACGTGATTCTACCTTCAGGTGTCACATCTACACAGATTCTATTTACGTGACTCGTTTGTATTTTTTTTTTTTTTTTTAATTTGTCAAAATTGTTGGATTTGTTACATGTATTAAAGTATTAATTTAACAAAATGTAAAGAGAACAGAGGGTTCCAATTAATCTTGGGCTATCTGCGGGTTGTTTTCGTTAAACTATAAAAATTTTCATACAAATCAGATAAGTACTTTTGAAGGTGTAGGTGTAAATAAATGTATGTTTGTGCGCATGTGGAAGAGAAACAAATAAACGCAGAAGGTTGAAACTTATATGGGACCAACAATAAGCAATTTATGACCAACCCTTCATATTGCAATAAAATCAGACGTGTAGTTTTTAAGATATCGCAAAAATTGAGCGACAGACAGACACAGAACCAAAAATGCTCCATGACGTCTGAAACGGATTTCTGTCTTGGAATTTTTGAAATTGAAGACATCAAATTTTTTCGTTCTTCAGAACGATCACATAGCTTCCGTTACCTTCGGTAAACTCGGAAGCAAAAGAGGGTACGAGACCACATAACTTAAGGCACTCATACACGGTCAAAATGTTTGCGCAAACATTTTGACTGTGTATAGGGCTGTTTGATGTTTGCGCAAACATAGCTAGGCTTGAGAATGACCGGCTTCGGTCGAAACGTCGCCATATCTAGAATTTGATTATACTTTTTATTTTACCCGTAACGGATCCATCTACAAACACATTGAAGATAAGAAAAGGGTACTCGTAGAAATCTTTTGTGAAAATTAACTTCTGGAGATCCTACCCACCAGAACAAACAACAACTTAGAACTTCTACATCATGGATGTGAACAACGAGGAATCATACACTGACGAAGAATTATTAAAATATGTATCAGTGTATGTAACCTATATATAAAGAAATAAATTGGTTTATTTTTAGGCTTGAGAATGACCGGCTTCGGTCGAAACGTCGCCATATCTAGAATTTGATTATACTTTTTATTTTACCCATAACGGATCCATCTACAAACACATTGAAGATAAGAAAAGGGTACTCGTAGAAATCTTTTGTGAAAATTAACTTCTGGAGATCCTACCCACCAGAACAAACAACAACTTAGAACTTCTACATCATGGATGTGAACAACGAGGAATCATACACTGACGAAGAATTATTAAAATATGTATCAGTGTATGTAACCTATATATAAAGAAATAAATTGGTTTATTTTTAGGCTTGAGAATGACCGGCTTCGGTCGAAACGTCGCCATATCTAGAATTTGATTATACTTTTTATTTTACCCATAACGGATCCATCTACAAACACATTGANAGGAAGTTTATTATTTTTTTCTGCATTTATTATTAAAATCTAACAATCGTAGATAAAGTACGGTAGGCAACTCGTGCGAAAACGGCAATTTGCATTGCTCGTGTGGTTTTTAGTACCCTCGCTCTCGCTCGGGTGTAAACTCCACACTCGCATGCAAAATGCTACTTTCCACACTCGACGCGTAATGTACTATTACACCTCTTCTGCCATCTTGTACTTATATATATTAAATATTTTATCATTCTAACTCATAATTTTGTCACTTTATAATATTTGTCAGCGGACTTTTAAAATAATAAAAAAAAGAAGAAAGGTGCACGTGAAAAAAAAGTTACTATCTAGTAACATGAAAAAGACGGTGTAACATATCTATGTTTTTACACTTGCAGCTATCTGTTTGGAAATAGAAGGGTTATAGTACTGAAAGCTGAAAGGGAGCGGGGGGACCGCTAAACAGAGTACAGTGTAATAATAGAACATGACGTCATAGATAACGGAGGTAGGGGTACTAAGGAGGGGAACCGTTGGTAACGTTCGCCCCGTTTTGTTTTTTTTGTCAATTCTTTCACGGTAGGGGGAGATGTTAACAATGAACAAAAAAAGACTGATATATTATAATGTAGAGAGTAAAAGAGTTAGAATGTGTTGAAGTGAGAGAGATGCTTTTTAAATATATAGTGTGTGAGAGAGATAGGAGGTTTTTGTATTAAAGTGAACAGCTGCAGGGTTAAAGGAACAGCTGATCGAGGGGTCCTGCTTAGTAGGGGGGAACGCTATAGGATTTCCAGAACCTTGTTTAAATGGTCTCGGACAATAACTGCACGGGGCACAAAACTAGGGGTACAAAAAACCAAGCCTGAAGGCATTGGTAGACCGGTATCGCCATCACAATGTATGTCCGTATGCCTGTGGATAATTGGTTAGGGAAGATGAAAACATCGCACTGGGAAGCTAGGCACGTGCTACGAACAGCACAAACTTTGGGTGTTTCACAGACAAGCCAAAATTCATCATTATTATTCACAATGCGAGAAGAAAAAAACAAAAGTAATAAAGCATGAAGACATTTTTTTAATCTAAAATTAAAAATTGCTTGAGTAAAAAAAAAATGCTTCACAAAAAAAACGATTATACCAAGTATATCACGATGGGTTTTGCATACGAGTAAATACAGGGTGTCCCAGCTATAATACGGACCAACAAAGTATCTCAAGAACCATGATATAATAGAAAGATGCGAGTTTTTAGGGTTCGAAAAATGACTATAAATGCGTTTCCACAACAAATGCTGAACATTTCTCTTCAATAAAAGAGTGTGCCATTAACGCAATAGAAAAAAAAGTTCAGAGTTGGTTAGAGATGGTTAGAGGTGGTGAGAGGTGGTTGGAGGTGGTTAGAGGTGGTTAGAGGTGGTTAGAGGTGGTTAGAGGTGGTTAGAGGTGGTTAGAGGTAGTTAGAGGTGGTTAGAGATGGTTAGAGGTAGTTAGAGGTGTTTAGAGGTGGTTAGAGGGGTTTAGAGGTGGTTAGAGATGGTTAGAGGTGGTAAGAGGTGGTTGGAGGTGGTTAGAGGTGGTTAGAGGTGGTTAGAGGTAGTTAGAGGTGGTTAGAGATGGTTAGATGTGGTTAGAGGTGGTTAGAGATGGTTAGAGGTGGTTAGAAAGATGGTTAGAGGTAGTTAGAGGTCATATTTTTTCAGTCTAGATTTGGATTCTATGGCTAAAAATATGATTAGTTTGCCGCTAGGAGAGAACTGAACCTGCTATAAATTAAAACTTTAAGTCCATTTTTACAGCTAAACTAATGGTTTTAAGGAAAAAAATACAAAATACAAATAGTTCTTCTTTCTAGTCATGGAATGAATCCAAATCTATTCTTAAAAACATGCAATATTGGTACTTTTTAACGTTTTGAACCCTGCTGAACACATTTTTGGGGCGAAAAACAGTTACAAATAAGTATGTGAGCCACCGTTTTAGGTTTCTGTACAAAGTACAAAAAGAAACCTTATATAACGGCTCTGTCTGTCTGTCTGTCCGTTGGCTTGTTTCAATTAATAAACTACTATAGCTAGAATCATGAAATTTGGCACACGGGTGCATTTCGGCATTTAGAAAACTGGACCCATTTTGGAGTTTTTACTCTCAATATTTCCAAGATGGCGGCACGGCCAATATGGCGGGTGACTAAAAAAAAAAGTTTTTAGTTACCATGGCATGATATACATCAATTTAAAGGTCTTGAAGTGTAGGAAAAGAATATGCAACTATTACACTTAATAATTAAACTTAATCGTACAGAAACCAGCGATTATCGCTTCACCTACTTACGTGAAGCGCGCCTTACTTATTTACCCTTAAAGTCAAAATGTTTCAAAATCCTTTCTTAGTGGATGTCTATGATAGGAACAGAATATATATTCAAAATTTTAAGTCTCTCGATTATGCAGAGTTTCCTAACCGACTATTTTGCATATTTTGTAAAATGTTTTTAAGTCAGTCAGTCAATCAGGACTTAACCGCATATATCAGAGATTAAGCAGATAAAAATCATGTAATTAATAAATCAAATACTCATTAAAAAAAAATAAAACGAGTTTTTTTTAAATTAAAATTTTATAAGATAAATTAATTAAAAGATCGAACTAAACTACTATTAATTTATAATATGCAATAAAGATAATTTTCACATTTTCAAAATTAAAAATAATGTGATAAAATAAAAAGAAATGACATCAAGATAAAATAATGCACGAGACGGAAGTTATTAGTAATCTGGCAAATAAATTGCTGAAATAAACAATTCTAGTATTGATTATATTAATGTTATATAATTGTTACCAAATAAAAAATGCAACAAATAATTTTTCTTTAAGATAAAATGTAGTTAATCTTGATTTATCTACATAATATCTAAATAATACAACAATGTTGAACAAGATCTAGATAGCAGTAAACAAGAAATAAAGTAAGAAAAATACAGTTTCGCTTAATAAACCCATTTATCTTAACACTAATTGAATGGAAAGTACACAAGAAAGAAAAGGGGACCATATTTTTTTCCTTTATAAATTCCACAAGTTAAAAAGGTAATAATTTAAGGGGCTTTAATTTATTTATTTATTCCTACCCTATTACACGACATTGCTTTCATAAAGTAAGCAATAATCCAATTATTAAGTAATAAAAAAAAAATGTAAATATAAATATCTCTTACAAAAAAAAAAGAAATAAGGTTTCATATTAGTTAATAGGCTAATTAAAATAGTCTATTTAAAAAAAAATTGAGCGCAGTGTAGTGCGCAAGGCCATGCGTTGCAGTAAGTATGCGCAGTGTGTATCTTTACTTGAACCAATTCCACCCTATTTTTATCACCCTCAAATATTATCTCTGCTTCCTCTTACGATGGAATTTTGAAATTTTAAAACTTAGTTTAAGCTTAAGTAGCTTAGCACAATATCAGGAGTAAATTAGGACAATATCAGAAGTAAGGACTCAGCTTAAAAGCTGAGTCCTTACTTAATATCCAGCCTTTTTAGCAGGGGAGAGTTTCAAAGGTTGCATTATTGCGTTATACTGACTCTCTGACTGAGTCATTTATCAAAATTAAAAGTGAATTATAGCTTCTAGACTAGCATGAAACTTGAAATGTCTTACACTTGTGGCTATAGCCTTGTTACTGACCGAAAAATGCCAAAAAAAAAAGTTAATTTTTTTAATTTTTGCTGAGATCATGAGTGTAAACTTTTCCCCTGTGCCGTGTTATCTCCATCTTGATAAATATTGTTGTGTTAAGTAGATAACAAAAATTAACTAAAGTTTGTTGATGTGGTGCATGTTGCATACATTAGATTTTAGATCTGTGTCTTAGTTCATTTTTCAGTCCGAGCTTACCAAAGGTAACAGACGCTAAGTACGAAAATATTTTGTCTAATTTTTAAAAATTCCAAGACAGAAATCACGGAGACATCAGGGAGACATCAGGGAACATTTTTAGTTCCGTGTCTGTCTGTCATTCAATTTTTGCGAACCGCCATATCTTAAAAACTACACGTCAGCTTTTAATAAAATTTGTATGGTAGGTCATAATTAGGCTACTGTGGATCCCATATAAGTTTCAATCTTCTGTGTCTATTTGTTTCTCTTCCACATGTGCATAAACAAATATAAACAATTATTTTCACCCATAACATTAAAAGTACTCATTTGATCTCTATGAAACTTCTATAGTTTATCGAAAGTAACCCGCAGATAACCCCAGATTAATTTAAACCATATGCACTCTTTAACTTTTGCTATAATCATACTTTAATATATAAAAAAATAATAATTTTGGCTAATTAAATAATGGGGGAAACAAACAAATTGAACAACAATAGTTCGTGAAAGCATAATATGTATCAATAAAGTACGTGATAGGATGAGAGGAAGCTATGTACCACATCAATTGGCAGTCTGTTTTTTTAAATAAGATCAAAATAATTAAGTTCTTGTTAATTTTAAAGAGAAGTAATAAAGATACATATATACAATTTTAGAATTAATAAATGGCTGAATTTTAAGATGAGGAAAAAAACATGTTTTTAGTTTAGGGAAAAAGACATTAGGGCATTCTGAATAATTTAGCTTTATATATGGACATTTCCTTTCAAAGAAAACTGTGGAAAAGATAAAGCTAAAAGCAAATAATTGCAAGATAAAAAGAACTTTTTATATACTACGTTTTTAAATTTTCTGTCATAAATTTGAAACCTGTCAAAATGAATATTGTAAATATGGGACATATCAAAACAAATAAAATTTTTTCCGAACTAACTTTCCATACAGCAAAATTTGCAGAAAACCAATTAAATTCTGCTGAAAGACGGCTAAAAGTATTAAAATAATGCATTGTCATCGTGTTCTGAGCTATGCTAAAATTTTGAAATGTCTATTTACTCGGGAAGTTAGTTAGAAATCGATTGCCAGATTTGTTCCGGACAAACAAGAAACCAAGTTAATAAAAACGCAGTAAAATTAAACATAGCGTTACGTATTTCCTTTGAACTGAATTATTATCAGGAGAAAGGGAAAGAAAATATTAGAAATAAAACGATTTTTTCAAAGATATAAAAATAAATATTATTCTACAAGATTTTTAGGAGTTTGCGGTGGTGAAAAAGTTTTAGGACTCTCTTGGTCGTATTCCAGATAATGTTAAAGTTATTTGACCACTTGTAGCTTTATAACAGCAAAAATATTTATTAACTGTTCTCAAACTGGTTTTTATTAACTTCGAATTATAAAGAAAAAAAAACTATATTTTTGGGGAAATAAATAAGCTTTTTCCGCTGGTTAATTCTGAATTGATTTAACGGAAATAAGAAATAGAATTATTGTTTTATAATTTAACAATAAAATCCATAAAGAATGTCATTATATTAGGACAAATGATGGAACTATGGTATTTTTTCAGATTTGCTACAGTCGAAAGAAATATATTTAGGTTAAATAAAAACTCAATAAATAAAAACCCTAGAATGAGGATCTATGATTAGATTCTTATAATCTTGACTAATAAAATCCCTAAAAAAAACCCTTCAGTGCAGATCTAAGTTTAGATTTTTATAATTTTAAAAAATAAAAATCACTGAAAACCCCCTTGAGTGTAGATCTAAGTTTATACTCTTATATTTGTTAAAGTGATCTTAATAAATAAAAACCCTACAGTAAGGATCTAAGATTAGAATCTTATAATCTCAACAAATAAAATCCCTAAAAAAACCCTTCAGTGCAGATCTAAGTTTAGAATCTTATAATCTTAATGAATATAAACCTTACAGTGAGAATCTGTGATTAGAATCTTATAATCTTAACAAATAAAATCCCTAAAAGATCCTTTAATGTAGATCTAAGTTTACACTCTTATCATTTTAATAAATAAAAACCCTACAGAGTGGATCTAACATTAGAATCTTACAACCTTAACAAATAAAATCCTTAAAAAAAAACTCTTCAGTGCAGATCTAAGTTTAGACACTTACAATTTTAATAAATAAATATTCCACAGTGAGGATCTATGGTTAGACTCTTATAATCCCTAAAACTCCCCTTCAGAGTAGATCTCAGTTTAGATTTTTATAATCTTAATAAATAAAAACCTTACAGTGAGGATATATGGTTAGACTCTTATGATATTTACAAATAAAATCCCTAAAAACCCCGTTGAGTGCAGATCTAAATTTAGACACTTATAATCATAATAAATAAAAACCCTACAGTGAGGATCTACGATTAGACTCTTATATTATTATAACAAATAAAATTCCTAAAAACCCCTTCAGTGCAGATCTAAATTTAGACTCTTATAGTCTTAATAAATAAAACCCTACAGTGAGGATCTGAGATTAGACTCTTATAATCTGTTAAAGAGGTGATTAAATTAAATGTTATCAAACCGCTGTTAAACATTCTGGTGATAGGTGATGTGATAATAATTTATTTGACAAATATTAATTTTGTCAAATATCAAAAATAATCAATTATTAGTAAGATTAAGTTGGTATTACCGGGTATTATCAGCTGGTAGAAAGGATATGAATATTAAATAAAGTAAAGGATATACGCCTTTGTAACTTTATTCACCGGACTATGGAGCAGGTAAATGCCTAATTTAGTGTATGTTTTAACGGCTAATACCTTATTAATAATGCCGGTAGTCTATGTAAAGTATGCTAGGCATATATTTAAAGGTTGCGTAGGTTCCATATGGGCCCAGATGTTGTGCGTGAACCCGACGGTAGGTTACGGTAAAGTGACTCGGGAGCCGGTAAGACCACGTGTTTCCGGTACAAGCACGGAACACAATGCCATTCCAATAACCAACCGTTTAATAAATAACCCAACCCGGAATATTTACCCTCGAATATTTTACGCTTCAATCAACCCCAAACCAATTTTCGATCGATATTTATTAACCAATAGAATTCTATAGCATAAAATAAAATAATTTCCTTTTCACTCGTACAATTTCTACACTAAAATAAAGCAAAACAGGGGAAACTATTGTTTTTGAACATGTTTTAATTTATGTTTTATAATTTCTCTCTATAAAATTACTCTATGTAATTCTCCATGTATTTCTTTATGTATTTGCTAAAACCAAACAAAATTAACCACACTCCAGAATTAAACATTATTTCTTAGAATCATATAGATTTTAAATTAAAATCAAATTATAATCATTATTAACACTGGGAGACAGACAGAGAAAAATAGACTCCAGCGCCGGGACTTGAACCACGGGCCTTCCGCATAAATGAAACCTATTGAAAGCTTGGAGTTGGGGAATAGTTGTCGGTTACGGCAGAGAAAAATCATTCTCCCGCATAGCTTAGATGGAAAGAGCACTGTACTGGAAATGTAGAGGCCCGTGGTTCAAATCCCGGCGCTGGAGTTTATTTTTCTCTGTCTGTCTCCCAGTGTTAATAATGATTATAATTTGATTTAAATTAATTTAAACTTTCCGTAGTATGAAAACTAACAAAAACTTAAAAATTGAATAATAGATTTTAAATATTTTCAAAAAGTTTCAGACAAAAACAAACGACTTCCACACAAATATAAGCTTTAATTTGTGCCAGCTATATCGAAAATTATCAGAGCCTGTTTATTAAAGAAACCCACAGTTCACATTAACAGTATTTCATTTTCAAATTTTTGGTAGTATTCATTCAACGGAAAGTTTAAATTTTAATTTAAATCAAATTATTATAATTATTAACAACGGGAGACAGACAGAGAAAAATATACTCAAGCGCCGGGACTCGAACCACGGGCCTCAATTTCTAGTATAGTGCTCTGTCCAACTAAGCTACACTGAAGAATAATTTCCTCTGTCATTAATGATACCTAGTCCCGAATAAGACTTTCAATTTTTTCCACAACTCTAGAATTCAAATATCGGAAATTCTTCTTCAGTGTAGCATAGTTGGCCAGAGCACTATACTGGAAATATAGAGGCCCGTGGTTCGAGTCCCGGCGCTGGAGCCTATTTTTATCTGTCTGTCTCCCATTGTTAATAATAATTACAATTTGATTTTAAATTAATAGTATTTTCAAAATAGTCTGCTAATTAGTGAGGCACGCAGTTACCTTACATTTTTATAAGATATTTAATAGATGTACTTTTAGAAACTATTATTGTCTACTAACTATGATCAACTTCGACTAACTAAGTGAGTACTCAGAATACCTAATAAAAATCAAATTGTCCACACAAAGGAAAGGACGTGGCCGTTTTCTACCGGTTTGTTTTTTTTTCAAATGCCTATATTGAAAATATAAAGCCGCAATAAGCATAATGCCCCGCAGACGAACTAAGCCGACCACATATTCTTAAAAAGCACCTACAGATTTACTTATACACAAAATTCTAGCTTGATATTAGTCAGACGCATTTTTGCACGCTATCTCCTGCACTATTGGGTTAAATACTCGTTTAAACCCAAGCAGAAAAAAAAATCATTTCGAAGAGTAAAAGTGGAGGCTGCAAAGGATCTTTAAAGGAGGCTCTATTGTCGAACCTATCCTTGCATCCTTGATGTATGTATATATATATATATATATTTGTTGAAGGCTCTAATTTCCTTCCTGTCTCCAGGACATCTTGACACAGAGGACCTGCTTAAACTCTTGAGGTCCTGGCTCCACCCACTAGATGTGTTTTATTATCCATCCTACTCTTCATAGCAGACACTATGTGCTGCTTCTAGAACTTCTCTAGTACGTACTTCCGAGCCCGCATACACCCGTCTCGTTCCATAGTACAACGTTCCCACACGTTTCCCTTATCACTGTGTCACCCCTTTATCTCAACAACGAACACTCAATTATATTTTTTAAATGCACTATTAAACTGCTTAAAAAAAACTGATAAAGAAAAAAAAAAGAAATGTAGTCATATCTATAAACATCTAAATGTATAAAGATAATGGAAATACGATTAAAATAATTCTCACGAATATTCAAAGCTTAGAAACCAGGAAGTTATAAATTGTATGTCATTTGCGAAAATAAACGAACGTGATGAACTTAAAAAAACTTTAAGGTAACTAATGGAATTTTAAGTTTACATGTGAAAACTAAGTTACCTCCAAAAAGGATATAGTGTTGTGATAAAGCTAACTTATTACCTAAACATTTGTTATGCACAAACTAAAATTTGTAAATAATCACAAGATAAAAAGAACTTTTTATAATACTACGTTTTTAATTTGTTTTTTGTCATAAATCATAAATTTGAAACCTGTCAGTATTAAGATCGAAGATATGGGTTATGTCAAAGCAAATAAAATAACTTGCGGATTTTTTCTGAACTAACTTTCCATATTGCGGATTTTTCTCCTAACTAACTTTCCATACAGAAAATTTTGCTAAAAACGAATTCAATTCTGCTAAAAGTATTAAAATAATGCATTGTCATCGTGTTCTGAGCTGTTCTGAAAGTTTCAAATGTCTAGCTACTCGGGAAGTTAGTTAAAAATCGATTGCAAGATTTGTACTGGACAAACAAACAAGAAAGCAAGCTACAAACATAGTAAAAAAATAATATTAATTCATGGTTTCTATGTCTACGCGTCTATATCTATGTCATGGTGTCTGTGACTATGTCTTAAAATAGAAAGATTGGTAAAGATTAAAACAACTGTCCTATAATTTGTTATAAATTAAATTGAAATCAAATAAAGAATTTAAATGCATTAAAAAAGAACATTTTTAATAAGATTGAATAAAAATAAACAAACATTTATTGGAACCTGTGCTCGTTATCAGTGTTTTATGGTTGGTTAGAACTGATAAGGTGATAACCCTTTTTATCGGTCAGTGTTTAGTATTCTTCGTTCCCACTGTCATTTTTTTCTTTAATTATTCCAAATACAGGTTAAAAGTTATTCTTATCTTGTAAAGTATTCCGCTTGATTGCGCATGCTTATTCTGTACCGAAGCCTCCATAAAAATCTTATCTACAAAGTACTTACGAGTGATAATAACAACCTTTACAAGTTTGTAAAAAAATATTAACTGAAAAAATTACAATCTGTCGTTAAATAATGGCAATGGAATAACATATTGAATGTACAAGGTTTTTAGACAGTAGTTAAAACTTCGTTTTTATACTTTTCAACAAAAAAAGATATTATAAATTAAGTAATTTACTTACTTAGTACTAAAAAATGACAATGACCAATACTGTAATAAAAAAAGTACAATAAGTCAAAAGAAAAGGCTAAGAAGGTTAAAGAAAACCGATAAAATTTTACATCTTTTAAGCGGGGAAAAAAATGCAACGTTAATTTCAAAAGATAACTTTTTAAATGGAGCCATATTGAAAGTTTTTATGAAACCTTACTGCTACTAATTACCAGGGGTGCAGAATATGTCCGAACGCCCGAACGAGGTTCGGGGGAAATCGGGGCAGGATTGGGGAAATTTTGGCAGGGGAAAATGTAAATGAAAAATTAAAATAAAATTTTGGGGAAAAAATTATGTCTTAACGTCAATGACTAGAGGGGTCTGAAATAAAAATGAGACACCCAGGTGAGAGCCCTTTAAACTCGGCTTTGAAATATTATGTACTGACACCGAAACCGAAGTGAGAGCCGTGAATCGAGATGATAATCCAAACAACCCCCTCACAGGTGACACCGGTTTCAGTTTCCCTATCTTCTATAAATTGACTTTTCTTTCTTGGAATTATCGCTTATATAATTTAAGGATTATAAAGAAATATTGTATTAGTATCAGTTAGTTTTCGAATTCGGTGATCGACGTGTCTTAAGTCGGCAATTGTGTTTGAAATCAGTATATCTTGCATTTATATCAGTTATTTTTTT
>KZ652941.1:160983-174045 GCA_001010745.2 Gerris buenoi
AATTATAGCAGGTATATTTAAGTGCACACTGTCAACTTTCAAAAGTAAACAACAGGTGAATTGTGCGTTTTGTGAATGGCAAGGAAGAAGAGACAAACTACGTACCCAGAACCTAGACTATCAGTAGAATTACTAAGTAAACGTTACAATAAGGATACCGATATCATTTTTAGGCTGTTATCTGAATAACATCACAAAAATTGATTGGGGAAATTTTAATAAAAAAAAAAGTATGTTCTGGGGAAATTTGGGGTAGTCAAACATATTCTGCACCCCTGCTAATTACTAAAAAAAATAGTTAATTAATAAAAACTTTAAACGACTTTTGAAGAACGAACATTTTTATGTCTTAGTTTTCAAAAGCTCCTGCACTGAAATTCGTATCAGAGATTAGGGAACATTTTTTGTTCGGTGTCTGTCTGTCATCGGTCTGTTGTCTGTCGCTTAATTATTGCGAACCAACATATCTAAAAACTGCACGTCCGATTTTAATGAAATTTGGATGGTAGGTCAAAATTAGACCATTTGGTCTCTTATATGTTTTAAGCTTCGGCACTCATTCGTTTCTCTTCCACATGCGCACAAAAATTTTGATGTAATTCACAGAGTCCCTAACTAAGTTTACTGATTAACTTGAACTTCACTTGATTTTGTCACTAGATTGTATGAAAATAAATTTCAAAATGATTTTTTTTTATTTTTAATCAATTCATATTTAATATTTATAAATTCAACAATCTTTTATCAGAATTATAAAATAAAATCTTTAACGAATTCTCTTCTTATGCTTTTTTTTAATTTTTAATTTTCTTTTCTTATTTTTTTAAATTAATAATTAACAAACACTTTTGTTCCTTTTGAATATTCAATTTTTTTAAAATTAATAATTAATTTAATGGAGGAAAAAAAATTAAAAAACTCTTTCACATCAAATTTATGAGGTAAGACAGAACAAGAGAATGTTTGGATAACTCTCTCCTTATTTTTGAACTGTTTTTATTTTAAGGTACCTAGAGGTTTTCGGTAGATGTTTTAATAATAATTTTGATGTCCAATATTGCTCCTCAACAAAATTTTCTTCGAGATTGATATGAAGACAAAGTAATTAAAAAGCAGAATAAAGCAAAAATTGAATCAGTTGAAGTGATTATTGAACTAATATTAACTATAACTTCAAAAGCATGTTTTAATTGATAGAAGAAGAAAATATTCACTATTTTTCCTTTCGTCCTGAAAGGACCTGTTGTGTCCTTCGTTATACCATTATAATTGTTAAAATAATTAAAAAAAAAATAAAAATAAAGCAAAAAAAAATCATATGTCACCACTTATTGACAAATTAAAACGCCTGGTGGTCCAAGGCTATTGTATTGTTAAAAATGTTTTTATTGCATTTCATTCTTTGGATAAAAAAAATAAAGGATTATTATTATTGAAGAGGTTATTATGTGGACTTGTATATTATATAATAGTATATCCTTCACTCTTATATATGTTATTATCATTATTATTATTATTATTATTATTAACAAATTAAAAATCATTTCAGAATATTTTTGAGATATTATATTAATTAATTAAATGAGATAAAATATTAATTAATTGCGTCCTTCTCATTTGAACTATAAAAATTTAAGGATGTAATAAAATGGACGACATAGTTTTTTAACATCAGATTGTCTCTAAAGACCTAAAAATCATTATTTAATAGGTGAAGATTCTTTTTTTCTTGTATTATGTTATGTCAGTTGAAAATAGTGGTTCAATTAAGGTGCTATCAGCCCCGACCATGTCGCCAAAAATGAGTTTTTATATTTTAGAACCGAGTGATTCCCCCCACCCCTCTTTATAAGGTTGAGAAGGGTGACCCTAAAACCCTAAAACCCTCTCATAATGGTTTTAGCCGTTACGAGAATTTAGAAAAGAGGAGGCTCTCAAAGTTTATACCATCCAACCCCAAATTAGATATTTATAAATCTAGGGCCCCGAGGCCCCTCGGAATCAAAGTTTAGGGTCACAATCCCTCGTTTTAGAGGCAACTAGAGAGGAATTTAAGACCCTAAAGCTGTAGCACCTAGCACCAAAGTTCTATCGTACTCACATAGCATTAGTAACAAGATATCTTCACTGTTTAAAGTAGATAACTGTGACGTAGATGATTGCAATCGTAATAGTCATAAAGTTACAAATTATAGCTTCACATATCCAAAAAAAAAAATCCTTTATAATGCGTTAAGATAATACTACAGAAGTAAATAAAATGCATTGTTTTAAAAAAGTATTTTTATCTACGATTGATACGTAATATAAACATTGTATCTCTGTTTAGATTCGTAGAAAGTGATTCTTTACACACCTGTATTAATTGCGCATGCGTGTCTCATAGTTTTGAACAATTCCTCTTCTTTACCACTCTAGCACCGGTAAAGAAGAAGAATTCTTCAACTTTACACACGATTAGCAAGTTTTTTACTTTTAAAAAAAAAAACTAATTTGATGATTATTTAATAAAAGTAACTGTTTGTATAGAGTTTTTTGTGAAGATCAATGAGCGATTTAAGTGATTATGAAGAATATGAGGAGAATAATACGTCTTCCGAAATAATTAATTTGGCACAAAATACAAGTAACGATTTGATGTCATCTTCATCAAAAGAGAAATACGAGCTTACATACAGGAAGTTTGTTATTTTTTTCTGAATTTATTATTAAAATCTAAAAATCGTAGATAAAGTACGGTACGCAACTCGTGCGAAAACGGCATTTTACATTGCTCGTGTGGTTTTACTACCCTCGCTATCGCTCGGGTGTAAACTCCACACTCGCATGCAAAATTCTACTTTCCACACTCGACGCGTAATGTACTATTACAAGCTTTTAATTTAACTTGCAATATTTGTATGTTCGGGTCAAATCTTGGAACTGCGAATTTCAAAGCATTTATCCTCAACCGATTGAATTGAAATTTACCATACCCATTTTAAATGACAAAGCATGGTTAGCTTAGTAACGTTATTCGAAATCCAATATGGAGGACAGCCCATGATGGTGGACTAGTTAGAGATGGTTAGAGGTGGTTAGAGGTGGTTGGAGGTGGTTGGAGGTGGTTGGAGGTGGTTAGAGGTGGTTGGAGGTGGTTAGAGGTGGTTGGAGGTGGTTGGAGGTGGTTAGAGGTGGTTATGGGTATGAAATGAAAGGGATTGCTGAGAAGAATACGACTAAAAGCTTGTTTTTAGAAATGTTTTTTAAATACATTTTTTTTTCAGGTATTTTTCTGAGTACTAATCAAGTAAACTCCTACACTACAAGCTGAACTAACTAAGGGTACAATTTTGGAATTATTTTAATTTATTGTTAGTTGTAATTAATAATACAATAGTTATAGAATTAAATCTATATCTATAAAGCATAAAAGACTGTTTCTATTGACGAGGAAACTTTTATGTTGACAATTTGGCATCCTAATTTTAAAAGAGTAGCGATAACCACAGTTATTTTTTAATCGTGCGACCACTAAAATCCACCTTTAGAGAACATGAAGAGTTGAATTTGAAAATCATGAATCCTTTAAGGGTTTTAAGGCCCGTTTATACGATCCAAGTAGGTATACTTGGACCAAATTAGTTTTGTCTCTAATTATACACAACTTGGATCTTGTAACAAGGGTATCCAAGTCAATTTGGACATCTAAGTTGAGTTGGTCAAGCTCAAACTTTTTTTTTTATCAAAGTAGACTTTGATGAAGACAAAAATGACGCCCTTCTGACAAATTACGAGAACTAGCTGAAAAAAAAATGCGAAAAAGAAGTGAAATTATGCTGTATTGGAAGTGTAGATTTAAGGTATTTTGATTTGCAAAAAATGAGAGAAAGACCGACAGACAGACACGGAACCAAAAACGTTCCTTGATGTCTGAAACGGATTTTTGTCTTTTGGAATTTTTTAAATCGGAGACAAAATATTTTCATTTTTCAGAACGATCACATAGCTTCCGTTACCTCGGTAATCTCGAAAGCAAAAAACAGCTGTAGAAGATAAAATTGCAAGATAGAAAGAAATTTTTATATACCTATGTTTTTAAATATTCTGTCATAGATCATAAATTTGAAACCCGTCAAAATAAAGATCGTAAATATGGGACATGTCAAAACAAATAAAAAAACTTGCTTCAGAACTAACATTCCATACAGCAAAATTTGATGAAAACGATGTAAATTTTGCTGAAAGATGGCTGGAAGTATTAAAATAATGCATTGTCATCGAGTTCTGAGCTATACTAAAAGTGTCAAATGTCTAGCTACTCAGGAAGTTAGTTAAAAATCGATTGCAAGATTTGTACTGGACAAACAAACAAGAAAGCAAGCTAATAAAAACGTAGTAATAATTGCAAGATAAAAAGAACTTTTTATATACTACGTTTTTAAATTTTCTTAAACCGTGCCATCGATATATTTGAAATATGTAATATAATCGATATATTTCCTGTTTTGCAGTCATTTAATGTTTACTTCTTATTAAAAAATCTTAAATTTGAAATCTGTCAAAATGAAGGATTGTAAATATTATGGAATGTAACAAAACAAATAAAGTAACTTGCGGATTTTTTCCGAACTAACTTTTCATGCAGCAAATTTGCTGAAAACGAATTAAATTCTGCTGAAAAATTACTTAAAGCATTAAAATAATGCATTGTCATCGTGTTCTGAGCTGCTCTGAAAGTTTCAAATGTCTAGCTACTCGGGATGTTAGTTAAAATTCTATTGCAAGATTTGTACCGGACAAACAAACAAACAAACATACAAACAAGAAACCAAGTTAATAAAAACGTAGTAAAAAGTGGAAGAGACATTAAAAATAAACTGAACAATATACTAAATTAAAACAAAAAGGGCATTAATCAATTATTCATTTCTTCAATATATTGGTAAAAAAATTAAAATAATTAAAATACCATTATTAAAAGTATTGTGAAATTATAATAATTACACAGCAGAATAAAATAGAAAACGAAATCTATTTATAAATTGATTATTTCTTTTATTTCCCATTTTAAATACATAAAACATTATGAAAAAAAAAGCAAAAAAATGAAAATAAATACAAAGGTCAAAAAAGTATTGGCTGTCAGCTGATGTCGAACAAAGGGACAACAATTAAACCCTTGTTACAAACAAAACCCTTGTTACAAACAACATAACCAACACAATTGTTTCAAAAAAAGGGTTTAAGAGGTTTGAGGTGGAGGGGGGAAAAACCTGAATCTTGAAACGTTAAAAAAAAAAAGTCTGTATGAATTTTTAAAAACACAGTCGGAAAAGCTTTTTATACAGAAACAAAAAAAAGTTAAGTTAAGAAAAGAATAGCTTTTGTACAGACACTTAAAGCTAATTGAAGTATGCGTTTCAAATTTTTTAATTAAAGAATTTTGAAACATTCTTTATTACGAAAGAAGTTAATGAGGAACTTTCTTTTAAGATGATATAGACATAAAACAACGTTATAAAAACGGATGTATTTATGTACACATATATTTTTGTATGAAAGATAGTTGTTATGCTTAACAAAAAAAAACTATACAATTATACAAATAAGCAGGACGAATTAGTGAAATTTAATTGCTCTGTGAACCAAGCAAGGATGCTAGAACGAAGTCCCTCATTTTCATCACGTCCTGGATCGTGAAGTAGCGCTTGACTCCTGCTAAGTACTAAGTACTCCTGACTACTGACAGCATCCTTTATGAGTAAGGAGTCAAGATCTCTCAAACTTCGTTATCATTTTAAAGTCTAAGTAAGTCTTTAAGTTAATTTGATAAAGTAAGAGATCATTTTTTTAGAGTATTCAAAAGACTAAATGATGCAGTTGCGTAGAATAAAAGTATATATACATTCTTTATTTTTAGATTTGAGGAAATTTAAAGTAATTAATATCTATAATATAATATATAATAATATATATTATAAATTTAAATAAAATAGACTGCCAATTGGTGTGGCACATAGCTTCCTCGCATCCTACGTACTTTATTGATTTTATGCTTTTGCATGTCATTATTGTCTAAATGGTTTAATTGTTTCCTCCCGTTTTTTTTAATATGGCAAAATTGTTTTGATTATTTACACGAATTAAAGTATCAATTTAGCAAAAGTAAAAGAGCGCAGACGGTTCATATTAATCTGGGGCTATCTGCGGGTTACTTTTGATAAACTATAAAAATTTCATTCAAATCTGATAAGTACTTTTGAAGCTATAGGTGTAAATAAATGTATGTTTGTGCGCAGGTGGAAGAGAAACAAACAGGCGCAGAAGGTTCAAACTTATATGAGACCAACAATGGACTAATTATTATTACCTACAACCTAAATTTCATTATTTTAAACGTGTAGTTTTTAAGATTTGTTGGTTCGCAAATATTGAACGACAGACCGACCGACAGACCGACCGACAGACCGGCAGACAGACACGGAACCAAAAATGTTCCCTGATGTCTAAAACGGATTTCTGTCTTGACATTTTTGAAATCGGAAACCTAAAAATTTGTTTGTTACCTTCGGTAAGCTCGGTAGCAAA
The DNA here is from genome assembly GCA_001010745.2 of Gerris buenoi. NCBI lineage: Eukaryota > Metazoa > Arthropoda > Insecta > Hemiptera > Gerridae > Gerris > Gerris buenoi. Next base: position 167,554 of record KZ652941.1, read on the forward strand.
ACAACATTTTAAAAATCTAACAGGACTTAATAGATTATGAGTAGCTGATGACTTGAAAATCAATGAGCGATTTTTGTGATCAAGTGTTTTTTTTTTTTTTCATGGTCTCTAAATTGTCTTTTTACTGGTCTTATATTACTTTGCTTTGTAAGTTTCATCGCACACCTATTACCCCAATTTTGAACCACTTCCCATCATTCGATCTTCTCCAAATTTTGCACATAGAATCAACTAAGGTGAAGAATACAGAAACCAAAATAATAATAATAAAACAAAATGGCGTCATATTTCTTTGCTTTTTAAGTTTCATCGGACACCTATTACCCCAATTTTGAACCACTTCCCGTCATTCAATCTTCTCCAAATTTTGCACATAGAAACAACTAAGGTGTAAAATACAGAAACAAACAAAAAAAAAAAAAAAAAAAAAAAAAAGTACATAAGACCAGTTTTCAAAAATGTAATTTTTATATTAATTATTAGACCAATTTCTCTACATCACATTAATAAAATTTTATCGTGGGTAACTCTGTATCTTAATCCAAAAATTATTTATCTTTTTATATCAGATATATTTCATATTCGTCACCTCAACACAAGAAGTGGATAACTCGAAAATTTACCATTCTTGGACTATTATCATTTAGATCTAATCTTTTATCTTCAAATGACGTTATTAAACTTAATATTGCACACAAACCAAATGACAAACTAAGAAATTTCTATAGCAACATGAAAGATAAAATTAAAAAAGAAAATAGATCAAGATCAAACCTAGTTTATAAAGTAGATTGTGAAAATTGTGAAAAGTCATACATAGGTGAAACATCACAAAAATTAAAAAGCCGCCTATATCAGCACAGTAATGATATTAAGAATAAGAGTCAAAAAACTGCTTTAAGTATACATTCAGTTAACACAGGACACAAATTTGCTTTTGATAAAACTAAAATTATGGGATATGAAAAAAACACTATTAAAAGACGTATTCTAGAATCTTTTAACATATTTAAAACAATCGATAAAAATTTGAACCATAAAACAGACTCAGGCCATTTAAACAAAAACTACAATAATATATTCAAAAAATTTAAAGATTAGATTATATAATAAAATTAATAACGAACAATCAAATTAAAAATAAACGTTATAAGTTAAATAAAAATAATACCATTGAATATTATTAGTTCACGTAAGTCTCTCCCAGTCAGCGCCACTGAGCACATAGTATATAAAGTTCACGTTGTCTCTCCCAGGCAGCGCCACTTATCTCATACCCAAATTTTTAATTTTTGTATAATAAAAAATGATCATTTAATTATAATTTATACTTCGTAAAAATAAATAATAAATTACAAAATACACACAATTGTACTACACACAGGTTTTTAGAACAATATAAAGAAAATTGTAATATCTTAATAATAATTAAGCCACTAAATGGACTCAAACGTTCTCGATGAAAAACCTGTAATAAATTTTAATAAGAACCCGAAGTAAATTANATACTAAACTAAAAAGACCTTGAACTTCGCAATCTGGAGACGTTCAAGATAAAGATTTGAGATTTAAGAAGAAAAAAAGTATTAATAATAAGATTAAAAGGAATTTCAGGGAAAAGATGTCTCACGACTAATCACAAACAGAATTAACCAGAATGACGTTGTGTAAGGTTAAACCAGCTGACGATATTAAAAATATCATCAGCTGATATATTATCAAGATGGTGTTGGAGTGAAGAGAGGATTAGTGTAACGAGATAAGGGTTTTACTTTCTAATAGTATTTTTCTGAAGATTTGAAAGAAGAAAAGAAAGAAGCTCAACATGGCAGCTGCAGAAGAGGGGAGTAGCCACGAGGGATATACTAGGAGGGTGCATTCCCTTGGAACTTAAAGCAGACAGAACGGGGGCTATAAAAAGTCAACCCGACTCCCTAGCTTTACAAGAATTAACAGCAGATGTTCGTACTTCTTCCACGTCTCCCCCACAGAACAAACCTGGAAGAATGGAAGAACACATAGCAATTCAAAGTCCGGTTTCATCTCACAATGTGGATTATCATAGTAGTGAAGGTAAACATTCAGAAACCAATAGAAATGAATGGGTTAAGGAAAAAATGGCAAGGGGGAGGAAAAATGTATATAGGTATATAAAAATATATACTATGTTCAATGTTCATACATCGTTTTGTAAACGGTTTTGAAAATGATCTTCTAAAATGATTCTTGCTTGATCAAAACGCTGTGTAAATGGAGAACGACGGATCGTATCGGTTTCAAATCCGCTCCACCAAAAATACGTGATCGTTGATCGTAACGGGGGATCGTATTCATAACCCTCGTATGAACAGGTCGTGGAGGGGATCGAGATATAAGGTTATTTTACTCTTTCCCCACTTGTTTATAAGTTATTTGTTATTGTTTGTGAGCATCTGTTAATGCTATAAAGAGCCTTTAAAAAGTTTTAATAACTTGTAAATAAGAAATGGAAAAATTCGTGGGCATATTAGTTAACATTAAAGAAGGTTTTACTTGTATAATAATAAAAAAAAAAAACAGAATCCAATCAACAATAATGTTTTAGACCAATATTCTCAAAACATGAAATTTCGAGTTATCTACTTCTTGCATTGAGGTGACGAATATTACACTATCATTTAATAACAAACCACAAAAGATACAGGTTTCAACCACAATCCTGCATAATCGATAATGACCCAAATTTAATTACAAATTGTCTGCAGAGAAACAAGTAAAATTTAATTAACATTGTTTGTATTTAAACTCCAAACATTTAATTTAGTGGTTTCATATTAATGCGAGCCCACACTTATGTGGCCACTTTTGCTGACACCACTGACACCTCGAATTGTAACTCCTCAAATGAGGTAAATTAATTAGACAGTAATAATTGAAAGATAAAAAGAACTTTTTATATACTGTTTTTAAATTTTCTGTCAAAAATCATAAATTTGAAACCTGTCAAAATGAAGATAGCAAATATGAGACATGCCAAAACAAATAAAAAAACTTGCGGATTTTTTCCGAACTAACTTTCCTACAGCAAAGTTTGCTGAAAATGAATTAAATTTTGCTGAAAGATGGCTAAAAGTATTAAAATAATGCATTGTCATCGTGTTCTGAGCTAATCTAAAAGTTTCAAATGTCTAGCTACTCGGGAAGTTAGTTATTTAAGGGTTTAAGTTAGTGGTTTAAGGGTTAAAAAGTCAAATTAACTAACGAATTGAAAATACTAAACTAAAAAGACCTTGAACTTCGCAATCTGGAGACGTTCAAGATAAAGATTTGAGATTTAAGAAGAAAAAAAGTATTAATAATAAGATTAAAAGGAATTTCAGGGAAAAGATGTCTCACGACTAATCACAAACAGAATTAACCAGAATGACGTTGTGTAAGGTTAAACCAGCTGACGATATTAAAAATATCATCAGCTGATATATTATCAAGATGGTGTTGGAGTGAAGAGAGGATTAGTGTAACGAGATAAGGGTTTTACTTTCTAATAGTATTTTTCTGAAGATTTGAAAGAAGAAAAGAAAGAAGCTCAACATGGCAGCTGCAGAAGAGGGGAGTAGCCACGAGGGATATACTAGGAGGGTGCATTCCCTTGGAACTTAAAGCAGACAGAACGGGGGCTATAAAAAGTCAACCCGACTCCCTAGCTTTACAAGAATTAACAGCAGATGTTCGTACTTCTTCCACGTCTCCCCCACAGAACAAACCTGGAAGAATGGAAGAACACATAGCAATTCAAAGTCCGGTTTCATCTCACAATGTGGATTATCATAGTAGTGAAGGTAAACATTCAGAAACCAATAGAAATGAATGGGTTAAGGAAAAAATGGCAAGGGGGAGGAAAAATGTATATAGGTATATAAAAATATATACTATGTTCAATGTTCATACATCGTTTTGTAAACGGTTTTGAAAATGATCTTCTAAAATGATTCTTGCTTGATCAAAACGCTGTGTAAATGGAGAACGACGGATCGTATCGGTTTCAAATCCGCTCCACCAAAAATACGTGATCGTTGATCGTAACGGGGGATCGTATTCATAACCCTCGTATGAACAGGTCGTGGAGGGGATCGAGATATAAGGTTATTTTACTCTTTCCCCACTTGTTTATAAGTTATTTGTTATTGTTTGTGAGCATCTGTTAATGCTATAAAGAGCCTTTAAAAAGTTTTAATAACTTGTAAATAAGAAATGGAAAAATTCGTGGGCATATTAGGTAACATTAAAGAAGGTTTTACTTGTGACTTCACCATTGTGAGAAATCGAAAAAAAAAAATTTTTTTTGATCATGTATATTTTTTTGTTGTATGAACATGTGTCGTTTTAAAAACGAATAGGATCCATAACGCTTTCATAACTATGTGTGAACGTAGTAATATATGTCTATTATTTTTAAGGTGAGCATATACAGCGAAAGACAACTTTACACTGAAAGAAGGTTAAAAGTTGTGTGTACTCGAAAGAAAAGGTTAAAAAGTTGTTGATATTCGAAAGACAGTTAAAAGTTGTGGATATTCGAAAGAGGGTTAAAAGTTGTGGATATTCGAAAGAGGGTTAATAGTTGTAGATATTCGAAAGAGGGTTAATAGTTGTAGATATTCGAAAGAGGGTTAATAGTTGTAGATATTCGAAAGAGGGTTTTAATGAAATTTGTATGGTAGGCCATAATTATAGCTCATTGATAGTTCTATATATATAAGTTTCAACCTTCCGTGCTTATTTATTTCCTTTCCTCTAAAAAACAAACATACATTTATTTTCACCTTATCTTCATTCAAAAGTGCACTGATTGTGAAACCACCTCTAACCACCTCTAACCACCTCTAACCACCTCTAACCACCTCTAACCACCTCTAACCACCTCTAACCACCTCTAAAAAACAAACATACATTTATTTTCACCTTATCTTCATTCAAAAGTGCACTGATTTTTCATTAAATTATGATGATTTGAAAAGTAGCCGGCAGATAGAACAAAATTAATTTCCGTCTGCTCTTTTTAGCTTTTGCTAGATTGATACTTTAATTCATGTAAAAAAATCCAAACAATTGTGACATGAAAAAACAGGGGAAACAAATTAAATAAATTAGTCAATAATGGCTTGTAAAAGCATAAAAAATAATAAAGTACGTTATGATACAAGAAAGCTATGTGCCACACTAATTGGCACTCTATTTTAAAAATGGAAGAACACAGCAAAGTACTTAAGCACCAAATCAAAGTTGCGAGTGACTAAAATTAAAATAATAACGTTAGATTCAAATTAAAATTAAAATTCAACATTAGATGTCACTAAAACTGATAATATAATTTTATTTAAAAAAAAAACATTTTTAAAACTAAGCTATTATTTTAATTCTCAGCAAACCCTTTCATTTGATACCCATATCATGGGCATTTTTAAAAAAAATAACTAGTCCGCCATCTTGGGCTATCCGCCATATTGGATTTAGAATGACATCACTTAACTAACCATGCATTGTCATGTAAACTAAACGTGTTTGCAAAATTTCAATTCAATCGGTTGAGGATAACTGCTTTAAAATTCAGTTGCGAGATTTGACCCGAACATACATACAGACATTGCAAGTTAAATAAAAGCTTGTAAAAAAAATGATTTAATTCACTATGTAAAGATGAATTGAAATCTAAAAAGAATATCTGAACGTGACTCGAACTTAATGAATAGTTCAGCTGATTTACAACTGGGAATATTCATGAATGAAAATATATTTTTAACAATAAATATTGAGCAATGATGTTGAGAAAGTTAATTAGGCAGAGTTTAAACAGAAGCACGATTATGTCTTAGTTTAGTTCATTCAGACAATGGCAAGATAAGGAACCCAATAGAGACAAATATATAGGGCACAGTATCATTAATAATTTAAATTAAAAAAACAACATAATAATAACAAACAATAATAACAAATAATAATAACAAATAATAATAACAAATAATAATAATAAAAAATTCAAACTGATCACACGAAAACGGCAAACAAACCGGATATAGTTATCCGGGATTTGGCGAAAAAAATCTTGTTTACTTGTCGATGTTGCTGTACATTGCGATCAAAACGTCGTTACCAAGAAGGCAGAGAAACGTCTTAAATACAAGAGTTTGGAAATCGAGATCAGCCGAATGTGGGGCGTAAAAGCACAGGTCGTACCGATAGTTATCGGAGCTCTGGGATTTGTTCCGCAAAATTTGTGTAAGAACTTGTCTAAACTCCCAGGTAATTCAAAAGACTGGGAAGTGCGAGAAATTGCTTTATTTGGAACAGCCCACATTTTGCGTAAAGTATTGTAGAGGCACTGATAGTCACCGAATCTGCTCCTTAGGTAGCTGGTTGCAACCTGGAGTAGATTTTATATTCAGCCGACTCATAAGATCTTTAGTCGTGATGTAATGGAATAATAATAATATTTTATTCATTTTCACATAAGTT
>KZ652941.1:197891-209691 GCA_001010745.2 Gerris buenoi
ATTATTATCATAAGATTGGATCCTTGAAGGGTAGGAAGAAGAAGAAAACTAGTGTTGTTTCATGTTAGATGGCAACGTTTCGGCTAAACTAGCCATTCTCGAGCCTAAAATTATATTCATATATTTAAAACCATGACATACATACAGATAATTCAAAAATTTTTGTTGAAATTATAGAAAGAATTAGTAATTACCTATATCCTATCTATTTAAACTTGCGTCTCAATTCTAAATTTTGTGATAAAACAGTAGTGTCTATAAAACTGGGTCTAAATCGGGGAACTAGTAGTTCACCACGTCCAAAATCCTATAATCAATAATACATACAGATAGTGATAGTGACGGTCGGTAGTAACAAACTATAGGTAAAGTATTAATCACGCAGGCATTATAACTGAGCTAATTACAGTAATACAATAAAAGTTTAAGTTTACCATCTACGAGTAACAGGTGTCTGATAAAAATATTGTAACAACTAATATCACTAACTAATATCACTTATAATTTCAACGTAAGTATGTATGTCATGGTTTTAAATATATGAATATAATTTTAGGCTCGAGAATGGCTAGTTTAGCCGAAACGTTGCCATCTAACATGAAACAACACTAGTTTTCTTCTTCTTCCTACCCTTCAAGGATCCAATCTTATGATAATAATCATTCTACAGGGTACACCTAGCTTTCATATTAATAAAAATCCTTAGTATGCCAGTTACTGGCAAATACCTTCTTTTTGCATGCTACTTCCCCAATTTGACGGCATGTGTTTTTCTGCCTAATGAACAACCACTCTGAGGAGCAAATGGATTTTTCAAAATTGAAAAATCCATTTTCTCTAGTGTTTAAAGGTATATTTAGGTGCGACAAAAAATTATACATTTTTTGGGGGAAAATAAATAGTTATCTAGGAAATAGAGCATTGCTCAAATAAATTAAAAAGTTTTTCCACTACAGACCTTAATAAATGTTTCAACTAAATATAAGAGAGAAATTTAATTAATTAACATCTTTTGTTAGGACTATTTCACAATCTATAGGAGGGGTTAATTGTATAGGCAGATACAGACTTATTGTGTGAATCATTATTGTGTGAAGCGTATAGTACGCGGAATGTGTGGACTGATATCTGAATAATTACAATCTAATTATTCGATTGTATGCTCTAGTCCTGTACACGTGCTGTGTTCTCGTCAACATAAAGACGCTTCTGTTTACCTAGATCCAATTAATTCATATCGTTCACTATTTTACTTCCGAGCTTACCAAAGGTAACAAAAGCTACGTGATCGTTCTGAAGAACGAAAACATTTTTAGGTCTCCGATTACAAAAAGTCCAAGACAGAAATCCGTTTCTAGACATCAGGGAACATTTTTGGTGTCTGTCTGTCGTTCAATTTTTGTGTACTAACATATCTTAAAAACTACACGTCCAATTTTAATGAAATTTTGGGTGGTAGGTCATAATTAGCCCATTGTTGGTCCCATGTACGTTTCAACCTTCAGCGCCTATTTGTTTCTCTTCCACATACGCACAAACATACATTTATTTACACCTATATAGCTTTAAAAGTACTTATCGGATTTGAATGAATCTTTTATAGTCTATCAAAAGTAGATAGCCCACAGATTAATTTGAACCGTCTACGCTCTTTAACTTTTGCTAAATTGGTACTTTAATTCATGCAAAAAATCAAATTAATTTTGACAGAAAAAAAAAAATCAAAAAGTTTTACTATACCTAAAAAAACACGGATTATTACAACGAAATATAAATTTTTCAGTAAGCGGGCTATTAGGACGTTTTAATGTTATCAACATTTCTATATAGTTAGGTTTGAGGGAACCATTAGTTCCCTAACATGATCAGGGTGTTAATAACCTTAGCCGTCAAACACCCATTAATAAAACAATAACAATAACAAAAAAAATCGAGGGCAACAATTAAATCAATAAAAACCATAATGGCTTGTAAAAGCATAAAATCAATAAAGTAGGTGGATAGAATGCGATGAAGATATGTATGTGTGTATTTACTTATATACTTGTGATCTTATAGGTATATTTGCTTATGTGTGTGTTTGTAAGTGTAAATATCAAGTATTTAAATTCTTTTTTCACGTAACTTTTTTATAGTCATCATTTATTATTTTGAACCTAATTATAATTTATAATTTTGTTATTTATATTTTAAATGATATCTGAACTACCATTAAATTGTTATTAAGCCAAAGGCTGGGCCCTCACTCTAGTAATCTTCTACTACCGAGGGTCCACACATCTAGAGACTTTTTATGTAATGTTATTCAGATGTATCAAATATTGTGGAAATATATATTTATTATTTATTTATTTATATATGGGACCAACAATGGGCTAATTATTACCTACCATCCAAATTTCAATAAAATTGGACAAGTAGTTTTTAAGATATTTTGATTCGCAAAAATTTAGCCGCATAGACCCAATGACGGACAGAACCAAAAATTGTTTCCAGATGTCTGAAACAGATTTCTATCTGGGAATTTTTGAAACTGGAGACATAAAGACAGAATTTCAGATCGATCACATACATAGCTCATAGCTTCCGTTACTACTATGGTAAACTTGAAAGCAATATATAAAAATATTTTTCGAGGGATTAAAACTGAACTATCAAATTTAAAGAATGTATCTGTGACGGGTCCTGTCAGTTGTCAAGAGGATTCACATTTGTCAACTTGGAGATTATTGTGCAAATCAATTCAAGTGTTATTTGAGTGTTAATAATATAATAGTTTGTTCAAATATATCATCGTTTGGCTATTCGTTACATATCAAAATGAACGACTAAATTTCTTATCATATTTTGAGATTTGCTCTAAAGAACTAAAATTATTATTTGTTATGATATATTTTATATTTATGTCACTATATTGACAAATTGACATAATAACATTATAACAAGTTAACTCACAACATTATTTAATAGGTAAAATCGGGTTAGTAGTTTCGAGATATGTTGGTTTTGCAAAAATTCAGTGACAGACCTACAAACAGACACGGAACTAAAAATGTTCCCTGATGTCTTAAATCTGATTTATGTCTTGGAATATTTGAAATCGGAGACATTACACATTTATGTTCTTTAGAACGAAATGGAACTCCGTTGACTTCTGTAAGCATTGAAGCAAATTATATAATGATACCTGAGAGAAATAATAAAGCAAATAAATTGGTTGGGCGTGAAGTCTCACGTAAAAAGGGTTTCGTTGGTATCGTGAACATGAAAGTATAGTNACACAGGAACGAAACTATAAGGGTTTCTTTTTTTTGGTTTCACCAACGAAACCCTAAAAAGGAAAGGCCCTGAACACGTTGGGACGAGGAAATAAAGATCTGCGGAGGAGAAAATTGGCAACGCATTGGATTAAGCAGGAAGCAAAGAAAAAGATGGAGGCCATCACTGACGCACGGCTGTGAAAGAATTAGTTTGTTACATTTTATTTATTTATTTGTATGTATTTCATGTTGTTATTTATGTTTACAAATGTTTATATTAATAGATTTGTATATGCATTCAATTAGTAAGTATACGTGATACTGTTATTTATTTATTGACTTATATTGTAAACATGTAATTCATTTGTGCGTTTGACAAACCACGCGACATTTTGATATTGTTATGTATGTAGTATTTCTACGAAAAACATTGTTAATTATTTTAAGTAATAATTTAAATATTTAAACAAGTTTATCTATAGCCAAGTGTTATAAATATTTGAAATCTAATCTTCAATACCATTCATTTGATACCCCACTCAAAATTTAAAAAAAAAAAAAAAAATTCGCGCGACTTGAATTATCCGTCATTTTGAATTTGAACAGTTGATAATTTTGAGTTCGCTATATTTTTCCTGTGTGCGCGTCAAAACGATCTTTAATACTGGAAAGTTTCATGTTTTTTTTATCTCTTTTGGTTCAAAAGTTATTGGAACCATACAGAGTGACAGACAGACAGACACAGGAACGAAACTATAAGGGTTTCTTTTTTTTGGTTTCACCAACGAAACCCTAAAAAGGAAAGGCCCTGAACACGTTGGGACGAGGAAATAAAGATCTGCGGAGGAGAAAATTGGCAACGCATTGGATTAAGCAGGAAGCAAAGAAAAAGATGGAGGCCATCACTGACGCACGGCTGTGGAGCAAAGAAAAAGATGGAGGCCATCACTGACGCACGGCTGTGAAAGAATTAGTTTGTTACATTTTATTTATTTATTTGTATGTATTTCATGTTGTTATTTATGTTTACAAATGTTTATATTAATAGATTTGTATATGCATTCAATTAGTAAGTATACGTGATACTGTTATTTATTTATTGACTTATATTGTAAACATGTAATTCATTTGTGCGTTTGACAAACCACGCGACATTTTGATATTGTTATGTATGTAGTATTTCTACGAAAAACATTGTTAATTATTTTTAAGTAATAATTTAAATATTTAAACAAGTTTATCTATAGCATAAACTAGCCACAGCTAACAGCTAATTTGGTTAAAGTAGAGGAAATTATAAACAAGACATAGCATTTAGTTCCCAAAAACTTCGAAAAATATTTCTACTTCAAAATATATTAAGTATGAAAATAAACCATTGTAAAAAAAATATGTCGTGCTTGGTGTATAGAACTTTATTTAGATATTTTTATAAAAAAATATGATAATTATCACTAAATGCCCTACAGCAGTTATATAACTACAATGAATATCCATTTAGAGATGCAATATTTTAAATTAGGTATTGTTTTTAAAGAATGATCACATAGCTTCTGTTACCTTCGGAATGCTTGGAAACAAAAAAAGTCCAGTCATGCACCAAGACTTAATGAGCGAATTTTCAAAGAAATCTTCGTATTATTGGCTTATGATAATACTTGCCGTTAGGCCCGCGGTAACGGGCAGAATAATAAATATGGTTAAGAAAAAGAGCTAAGAGATAATTAGTTAAAATTAAAATAGATATTTAAAGAGATATTTACAGTTTAAATAGTAAGTTTTATGCAGTTATAGGTAATTAAAATTAAAACATTTAAATAGGAAGTTTTGTGCTCCGATATTCGTTATATAAGTATGGCGCAATTGGTTAAGTATCCCACCCAGGAACCCCGGGTTCGATCCCAGCTTATGGCGCATCAATTTTTAACGTTATAAATCATTTAGAGGTGAGTTGTCGTCGTCGGGACACTACTCGATTATATAAAAGATAGGAAAATTTTGGTTTAGGATTTGGATGGGTGAAAAAAAAAAAAATGTTTGGGTACACACGGCTACGGAAACAAAAGTCAAAATCTCTTTAAGAGTAAGAAAGCTAAGAAAGCTCTTTAAGAGTACAGTAATTATTGTTGTGTACACTTTTATCATATTTTCATATGAAAGGGGGGTAAAATGGAAGAAACACGTTTTTATGCAATTTTTGGCCCTAAATTGTAAAGATTTGACCCCTAAATGAACTCCAAAAAAACTGGCCAACGAACTCATCCTTCTTTTGATGTTATTGGCAATTTAAAATTTGTTTTAAATTTTTAAGTGCATCCTAACGGGAGATACCGTCTGGAGTGACACATATATACATACATACATAAAAAAAGTGTTAAATTTTAGGAATCGATTCAGAATGGTTTGATGGTTGGTTGGTTTTGATTTCCATGAAAAAATTTTTCAAACATTTTCTTTACAACTGAAGCCATTGCAATAGCTTAAATTTCTTCGAAAATTCGCTAAAAGAGGGGAAAAATATAATAAATTAGATAATAATAGCTAGTAAAAGCATAAAATCAATAAAGTACGTGATAGGATGTGAGGAAGCTAATGGGCAGACTATATTTTTAATTAAATAATGACGTAATTGTCATTTTTATTTTTTATACTTTACAAAAGAATATGTAAATATGTTTTCCAATTTGACGCCGGAGGATTACAGGCTTATCGTAATAATCCTAATAGCTTGAAAACCTCCCAGCCTAATTACACTTCGCTTATAAACTAATTAAATTTACTTGAACAAAATATTTAAATATTCTTGAAATTGTAAAAATATTTTTTTTAAAAAACAAAATACATTTAGAGAAATGTAATTTATTAAAAAAAGTATTAAAATAATTTTAATACTTTTTTCTTAAAAATTATAATATACAATTTTTACATTTATAATTTTAATTTAAATGTTTAATTAAATTATATTAATTTTCAGCAGTACTCTTTTTATTGTATTCATTTATCGATTCAATTTCTCTACATTTCAATATTTTAATTAATTAACCGTTGATTGAATCAGAATATTAATATTTCGAATCACCGGACTGGCTAGAGTTTATTCAGCGGCCCGCAATCATCCCCATGACTATAAAAGATATAATTTGATAAAACTATGTCAAGATATAAATTTTGTATGAGAGAACTTTGTATTTGAAAGAAAGAAAATTCGTGGGCCAATTAGTTTGGCACATAGCTTTTATGCATCTTGTAATCATACCGATGACGATAAGTTGAGTTTAAGATCACCGAGTTAGTTAAAATTTGGTACAAATGTTCATTTTACCAATTCCCAGGCTGAGTTCATTGGACAACGTTATCCGCCAAAGCTCGCGTAAACGTAAGCTTAAAAAATGTTAAGACGAGAAAAAATGTTATGAAGGAAGCTTGTTTCTTGAATTGTTTTGTTTATTTTTGTTATATATGTCAAAATGTAACTTCGTTTTGTAAATATAGAAAATATAATCACGGTTTTTTTTAAAAAGAAATGGTCCCTGATATCTGATACATTTTTTTTACATGTCTCCCAAATGATTATAACTTAACTTCAGTAAACTCAGAAGCAAGAATCCTTTTTCAGAATTATCACAATGTTTCCGTTTAAATCATTCATTTAAATAATAAATCAATCATTTTTTAGAATGATGACAATGTTAAAGTCAGTAAGCTTAGAANGCAATTGGTTAAGTATCCCACCCAGGAACCCCGGGTTCGATCCCAGCTTATGGCGCATCAATTTTTAACGTTATAAATCATTTAGAGGTGAGTTGTCGTCGTCGGGACACTACTCGATTATATAAAAGATTATAAATCATTTAGAGGTGAGTTGTCGTCGTCGGGACACTACTCGATTATATAAAAGATAGGAAAATTTTGGTTTAGGATTTGGATGGGTGAAAAAAAAAAAAATGTTTGGGTACACACGGCTACGGAAACAAAAGTCAAAATCTCTTTAAGAGTAAGAAAGCTAAGAAAGCTCTTTAAGAGTACAGTAATTATTGTTGTGTACACTTTTATCATATTTTCATATGAAAGGGGGGTAAAATGGAAGAAACACGTTTTTATGCAATTTTTGGCCCTAAATTGTAAAGATTTGACCCCTAAATGAACTCCAAAAAAACTGGCCAACGAACTCATCCTTCTTTTGATGTTATTGGCAATTTAAAATTTGTTTTAAATTTTTAAGTGCATCCTAACGGGAGATACCGTCTGGAGTGACACATATATACATACATACATAAAAAAAGTGTTAAATTTTAGGAATCGATTCAGAATGGTTTGATGGTTGGTTGGTTTTGATTTCCATGAAAAAATTTTTCAAACATTTTCTTTACAACTGAAGCCATTGCAATAGCTTAAATTTCTTCGAAAATTCGCTAAAAGAGGGGAAAAATATAATAAATTAGATAATAATAGCTAGTAAAAGCATAAAATCAATAAAGTACGTGATAGGATGTGAGGAAGCTAATGGGCAGACTATATTTTTAATTAAATAATGACGTAATTGTCATTTTTATTTTTTATACTTTACAAAAGAATATGTAAATATGTTTTCCAATTTGACGCCGGAGGATTACAGGCTTATCGTAATAATCCTAATAGCTTGAAAACCTCCCAGCCTAATTACACTTCGCTTATAAACTAATTAAATTTACTTGAACAAAATATTTAAATATTCTTGAAATTGTAAAAATATTTTTTTTAAAAAACAAAATACATTTAGAGAAATGTAATTTATTAANAAATTTCAAGTTTATAGCTTCAGTAGGTCGGGAGATATACTCCAAGATGCGACGGACGGACGAACTACCAAAAGCATAAGGGTTTCTAGGACGACTTCGAAACCCTAAAAATTTAGCCTTAACTTGACTCTTTTTCTAGCCGGTTATTTTACTTATCACATCGAACCGTAAAATGAAGTCTTCACAACGCCCAGACTCGAATTTTTCCAGCATAACTACAGGACGCCTCGGTACCATTAACCCGGCCTCTACCCTTTCTAAACCTCGAGGTACATTAACATCCTCATCACTTAGACGGGAATTTTTTTCTGTCATTTTGACATGTCTTTTTTTACGTAAATAAATCAACAATCTGCAGCAGAATTTTTTAACGAGATAATTGAGAAAGGTAGGGATAGGTTTGAAGACATATATGGCGATCTAACTTAGGTATTCTATCCATCGGAAAAACCAGAATTAGAAAAGACAATTTTCCGTAAAAGGAAACAACAAAATGGCGAATCTTACATTAAATTCGGGGCTTATCTAAGTAAACAAGTTAGGCTAGCTTTTCCACAACTTCCAAAGGGTGCTCGAGACGAACTTACAAAAGACCAATCGTGTAGGGATGCTTTTGATAAGCTTAAAGGTAAACTAACCAATGCACCAATCTTATCGTATCCAAAAATTGATGGAAAGTTTGTATTGGACACTGATGCAAGTAGCTCGGGACTAGGAGCAGTATTAAATCCGATTCCAGGATGACAAAGAAAAAGTTATTGGATAAGCCAGCAGAACTCTATCTAAGGCAGAGCGCAGGTACTGCGTGACACGAAGAGAGATGTTAGCGTTGGTTTATGGAACAGAGCAGTTCAAACACTACCTAGTCGGATGTCCATTTTTGATCCGGACTGACCATAACTCGCTAAGATGGCTTCAAAACTTCCGTGAACCTGAGGGGCAAGTGGCAAGATGGTTCGAACGCCTTGCGGAGTTTGATTTTGAGGTACAGCATCGACCAGGGAATTAACATGCCAATGCTGATGGTCTCTCCAGATGTAACCAATGCAATGAATGAGGGCAGGCTTTTCGAGCATCTGTTAACAACATCAACGGAAGCTGGCCATATGAAGACGATAGGAAGAAGCTTGAAAATTTACAAAGGAATGACCCACATATCGGGCAAGTGCTTCGGTGGCGAGAAGAAAATCGGGTACCAACTAGAGAAGAAGTCGCTGCGGAGAGTGAAAAAACACAAAAATTGATACTTGAGTTAGAGCGGCTAATTATGCCGCTCTTTACTCTCGCCCTGCTAATTATTTACTAGTGGGAAAAATAACTATTATGTAATGAATATGTTGTGCAGAATTTGGAAGGAGGAGGGGAAGTAGGATGTGCTTCAAGTTTTACTACCTGGCGCGATGATTACAGAGGTAATTAGTAAATCCCATGACTCTTTAACTGGAGACATTTAGTCATAACCAGAACGCAGGGTCGAATCAGGAAGCGGTTCTACTGGCCTGGTTGGAGAAACGACGTAGAANCAGAGGTAATTAGTAAATCCCATGACTCTTTAACTGGAGACATTTAGTCATAACCAGAACGCAGGGTCGAATCAGGAAGCGGTTCTACTGGCCTGGTTGGAGAAACGACGTAGAAATATTCTGTAAATCATGCCATGTGTGTGGTTCTAGGAAGTCTCTAACCAAGCCGGCTCGGGGTCCACTTCAGACCTACGTGGTCGGTTGCCCGTTCCAGCGGGTAGCGTGTGACCTATTAGGACCACTGCCCAGGTCGAATCAAGGGAACAAGTATATTATGGTCGTGGCAGACTACTTCACAAAGTGAACAGAGAGCTTCGCTATAAAAGATATCGAGGCTTGTACAGTGGCTGCGAAGCTGGTCGAGGAGGTTGTCTGCCGGTTCGGAGTCCCTTACGAGTTTCTTAGTGATCAGGGAAGACAGTTTGAAGCAGCAGTCATGAAAGAGCTGTGCGGCTATCTAGGCATTGCGAAGGTTCGAACATCGGCCTATCACCCACAAACAGACGGACAAGTCGAGCGGTTTAATAGGACGCTATGCGATATGCTTAGTAAGTATGTAGCTGAGGATCAAACCGACTGGGATAGAAAACTTCCATTTATGATGATGGCATACCGTAGCAGTGTTCATGAGTCTACTGGGTTCTCCCCGTACTTCCTCCTTTTCGGTCGGGACATGAGACTCCCCGTAGATTACGAGTTAGGATTGCCTGAAAACCAATCAAATGATTGCTCACAATATGTACGTGAACTCCGAGAAACGCTCGAAAGGACACGTGACAATGCAAGGATAACTATGCAGAAGAATTATCGAGAGAGAAAAGACAGGTATGACAAGAGAGTACATGGGGAACCACTAACTGAGGGAAGTAAGGTGTGGCTGTATATACCGGTGCAACGACGAGGCAGATCCAAGAAGTTCAGCAAACCATGGGTAGGGCCATACACCATACTAAAACGACTCTCCGAGGTGACATATAGAGTACAAGCGAATAAAGACGTCAAAGGGCCGAAGCGGTTAGTAGTTCATTTCAACAGGCTGAAGAAATATGTTGACCGCGCCTCAATAGGAGGGGGAGAAGTGTGACGGGTCCTGTCAGTTGTCAAGAGGATTCACATTTGTCAACTTGGAGATTATTGTGCAAATCAATTCAAGTGTTATTTTGAGTGTTAATAATATAATAGTTTGTTCAAATATATCATCGTTTGGCTATTCGTTACATTGGTGGCAAGTGGTGGGATGAGTTCTAGAAGGAGAAAGAAGGCCGAGCGGGAAGACGAGCAGGACGAAATGAGAACACCTACGAGAGAAGAACGAGCACGGTTAGTTAAGCCAATTGTTATGCCAAAAGAGTTTACGGGAGAGGGGGATTGGTTTGAGTACCTAGATTACTTTAAGAAAGTTTCTGAAATCAACGGTTGGTCAAACAAAGATAAAATTAGATTTTTAGGGCTAGTGCTTGTACAATCTGCGGCCGAATTTTTTAACGAGATAATCGAGAGAGGTAGGGATAGATTTGAAGACGTATGTGGCGATTTAACTCAGGTATTCTATCCGCCGGAAAAAATAGAATTAGAAAAGACAATTTTCCGTAAAAGGAAACAACAAAATGGCGAATCTTACATTAAATTCGGGGCTTATCTAAGTAAACAAGTTAGGCTGGCTTTTCCACGACTTCCAAAGGACGCTCGAGACGAACTTACAAAAGATCAATTTATAGAAGGGATAAAAAGTAGCAAAGTTCGGTTAGAAGTAAGGAAAGCCAGAGTTAAGAGTGTCAAGGAGGCAGTTAGAATAGCAGAGGAGATCGAGTCGGTGTTACGGGTGGAAGAGGATCTAGGTTCAGAGGGGTGTAGCTCACAAGCGGGAAACAGTCAAAACCCTGCGTCTCCAAAAGAGATAAGCGTTGTGTCGCTACGAACCATGGCTGATACACTTCAGTTGCATGAACAAAAACTGAGCGAGATCAATGAGTCATTAAGGGCACTAAGGTTTCACAGAGACAATAATCCTGATAGGAAAATTAGGGAACCACATGAACGCGAAGCTCGTAGGTTCGGTAATGTTCGCTACAATTCTACTAGGGAACCAAACACAGGGCAAAACATTAGGTGTTACTCTTGCGGAGGAAATCATTTCGTTAGAAACTGTCCCAAGCGCCCTTCGGGAAACTGGTAAGAGCTGATGTGATGGCCCGTACATCGGCTATAATGCAGGGCCACTGCAAGGGGATGGGACGTA
>KZ652941.1:251978-277331 GCA_001010745.2 Gerris buenoi
CCCCCCCCCCCTCATTCAATTTTTAATAAATCAACGGAAAAAATCAGTTGTTCTTTCTCTCTCACAAAAAAAGGTTTTTAAGAAATGTTTCACATCTTACATATTTTGTGTGAAAAAAATGTCTTCTCCCCCGAAATGATAACATTTCTAATGTTATGAACGGATTAGGCTAGACATGGAAACGGGAAACAATTCAAAGTGGAATTGAGAGGAAGCTACAGGGGTTAGCTATTCAGGTAGGCTAAAAATGTACAACACGGAAAATTAAAAGACTAACTTTTAAAAAACCAAAAAAGTGTTTTTTTATGCAGGTATTTAATGTATTTGTAGTAGTAAGACTTGAGTCTTATCAAGAAGAGAAGGTCAAAGTGGTTCTGTCTTCTGTATTACAATACCCTCTAGACCTGAAAAAAATTATCCAAGAATAATGTAGAAATAAAGTATAATTTACTACTGATATTTTATTATTGTTTAAATTACCATTTTATTATTTTACAGATTACAATCGTATTCAAATGAAAGTACCATCTGTAACTAAAGGATGCGAATTTTCAAGAATAATTACCGATTACAAAGTAGAAGAAATAAAATCTAAAGAGGACACTTTAGTTATTGAAAATAATGAAAAAGTTTTATCGAGGAAATCTGGAAACATGCAGATCTGTGGAAACATGCAGGTTGAAACTGAACGATCGTCCCGAGTGGTGGTAAACAGTAAAAGTTTAAAAGCAGGGAATCCTCGGGATAAAGAAATGACAACATTGCAGGAATTGAGGAAAACTGTTGAAAAACAGAATTCCCTTTCTGAGTATTGTGAAGCCGATAAGGCATTTTTAAAAGGAGCGGAGAGTGGAACCAG
Source organism: Gerris buenoi (assembly GCA_001010745.2). Lineage (NCBI taxonomy): Eukaryota > Metazoa > Arthropoda > Insecta > Hemiptera > Gerridae > Gerris > Gerris buenoi. The sequence goes on from KZ652941.1 coordinate 252,838, forward strand.
CTCGTTAGCCGACACAGAGGATTATGAAAACAGCCCTGTTAAATATTCAAAGAAGGAAAAGAAAATCCAAACGTTGGCCCAAGTCGTCGATGAAACCCCCAAAGATGACCTGATCCCGATGAGGATTCAAATCCCTAAAGATTTACCAAAAGGATCGGTTTATAAAGTGCAAGATGTTTATTACGATACTGACGGAACATATCTTTATAGAGTTCCGGGTATGAAAAGATCGAGTGTAAACTAGATTTTCAATAGAATTTAGAACTTTTACCCCGGCCAGTACTCATCGACAGCTCCATATATTCCATTTTTATTTTCATCCGAATTTTCGGAATCGAGTCCCACCGGTACTTCGTTATCACCAGAGACAAAATACAGACCTGACGCTTTCATCACAGCTTCACTACACGACGTGGTGATGAAACATCACGAGGATTCATGGTGAGGATGAGTAGCTCGAGCGCAACAGTAAATATATTAACAACACAACTCAGGTCTGATAACATTACTAAAATAATATTGTCCTTGTCATACTAGTCATATAACATTGTAACGGATTTAAACTTTGTTTTTATTATGTAATTATAAAAATATTTGTTTTATTTGAAATAAAGTAATTTCTTAAATATTGTCTTGACTCTCTCGCTCTATTTAATATTAGATATACTACTCACTTCGCTCTTCAACCTTCGAAAAGAGGCCGCTGCCACGTAGAGGCACTCTAAAGTGAAGCATTAAAATTGATCTCATGTTTCTTTTCAATGTTGACAAATACATACATGCTGTAAAATATCATGTTAGCTATAGAAAGAACTGAAAAGGAAAAGGACTGTTGAGAAAGTCCTGAGAAGGACTGATTTAGCAATATTTTTTTACAAGGTGTGTGATAGTTATGGAATGAGAAGGGTGAGGTGAAGATGCGTGAGTGTAGTACAGCGTCTGAGGTAGTGGGGGTAGGTGCACTACTATCACCTTGTCTCTCTGACTTTCTTATATACCTACTCTCAAGTTCTCCCTTACCCCCCTAATCACCATAGAGAATAGACTTAAAATAGAGTTGACATTTGGCGCGATTTCTTGTCCCTTCATGAAAAGTGACATCAGCGCTATCTGTTGTTCATTGCATCAACTAAAAAAGGGGTGGGGATGAAATGTAGCACATTTAGTTTCTCTATGCCTCTACTAGGTGTCGCTAGTAGTCATCCCCTAAAATTCGCATTTTATAAATACTATGCTTAGTTATTACAAGTGTCACTTTATTTTGTTTTTTATCACATATTTTTTTTAAACATTTTATTTAGTAACAAAATGTTCATATAAAGTAATTTAGGGTAACAACTTGTAATAGAATTATTAATTAAGAATAAACTAAGCATAGTATTTATGAAATGAGAAGATAAAGAACAAACCTAATATACTTTTTTGTCACAACCTTTATATTTTAATATTGGTGTTAGAGCAGCCTGGAACACAGCATTTTCTGAATCTTTTGACCATAGTAAAAGGAAATTGATGTCGGTGAATTTAAAGAAAACAACAAATTATAAGGCTTCGAAAATGATTTACATAACTCTTTGAGTACTGAAAAAAAAAATTTAGTAAAAAAAAAAACAACAACAATCCTATTAAATTAATTATCTAAGACCAAAATAAACCGCTGTCATTTTTTTTTTGTCCCCCTATTTCTTGAAATTTTTGAGAGCAGCGCATTCTATGAGCCGTTGCACAAACTATTTTCCAAGTTTTGTGACATCATGATGGGACATGGGATTTTTCAACGAATGCCACCCCCCTGATCACCCTCACTCTGTCTACACACAGTTTAGTATGTCACTCTCAAGCTCCCTCTTTTCTCCTATCCTGCTCTTTCACACAGTTTTGTATGTCACTCTCACTGAACTCGTTTGTTTACAACTTTTTTAATAATATAGATAGATATTGACGTAACTTTTTAAAACAAAGTCGCATCCCCCTCAGTACAAACATACAAAACATACTATAAAATAATCCCGTCAAGTTCTTGCCAGCAAGTTACTAAAAGGCTTTCTGTGGTCCCAAAACTTCATAAATACAATATTACTTTATAATTTTTTTTAAAAAACTAAAATAAGTATAAAACATTGAGAAGCAAGGTGTGCCTATATNAAAACATACTATAAAATAATCCCGTCAAGTTCTTGCCAGCAAGTTACTAAAAGGCTTTCTGTGGTCCCAAAACTTCATAAATACAATATTACTTTTTAATATTTTTTAAAAAACTAAAATAAGTATAAAACATTGAGAAGCAAGGTGTGCCTATATTATCCTTTAGTATCTTAGATATCCACTTATTTGGTTCTTATAGGGGTAAAATGACTGCCATTTTAGAAACACGATATACATTTGTGAACCAAACTTCAATATCTTTAAAAAGATACCCAACTTCAAATTTTAGGTCAATTGTTACGGCCACCAATAAAATTTGACTTTTATTTTCACTCCTGGAAATATCATTGGACCACAGAGAAGTATAATAATGTATTTTTCCTTATTTTTAGGACCAGTCCAAATGGGGTAGTGCGTTTTTTTTTTTTTTTTAAACCCTAAAAAGGGTGGGGGTGGGGAAAGCTGGTAGAGTGTACATAAAGATAATATTAATAATAAAGTAAGTACAGTAATTAATGGCTAGGAAATGTTTAAAAGGAAAAACAGTTCAAGGTATACGTTGACTAGATGACATCTCTTCTCCCCTGTGTAACATCACTCTATCTACTCGACTCTTCATAGAATGTAACTCCCCATAGAGCCAACAGATACCTCTGACTCTTCATAGAATGTAANAAAACATACTATAAAATAATCCCGTCAAGTTCTTGCCAGCAAGTTACTAAAAGGCTTTCTGTGGTCCCAAAACTTCATAAATACAATATTACTTTATAATTTTTTTTAAAAAACTAAAATAAGTATAAAACATTGAGAAGCAAGGTGTGCCTATATTATCTATTACATACAAAAAAGAAGACTACACACACGGTTTTTGTAAACAGCATTTACTTTACCCTTTTATAAATACAATTATTAATTATTTCCAAACTTACAATTGGCACAAACAAAACGAGGTAATCTGGGCGAGAGCGGGAACCGAACAGCTTCCCACGCTTCGTTGGAAGATGCAGGGTTGCCCTACTCACTCATAGAGGCAACACACAAAAAAAAACTAAAACTAGAAACAGCGCGAAACATAAGTTAAACGCAACATTATCCTTTAGTATCTTAGGTATCCACTTATTTGGTTCTTATAGGGTTAAAATGACTGCCATTTTAGAAACACGATATACATTCGTGAACCAAACTTCAATATCTTTAAAAAGATACCCAACTTCAAATTTTAGGTCAATAGTTACGGCCACCAATAAAATTTGACTTTTATTTTCACTCCTGGAAATATCATTGGACCACAGAGAAGTATACTAGTATTTTTCCTTATTTTTAGGACCAGTCCAAATGGGGTAGTGCGTTTTTTTTTTTAAACCCTAAAAAGAGTGGGGGTGGGGAAAGCTGGTAGAGTGTACATAAAGATAATATTAATAATAAAGTAAGTACAGTAATTAATGGCTAGGAAATGTTTAAAAGGAAAAACAGTTCANCTGGAATTTTATCATTTCACCTGGAATTTTTATAATTTGTCCTGGAAGTATGATTAAATTTCTGATTTTCTCAAGGTTTTTTTCTGTCAGTTGAGTTTTTTTTTCGCAAAATGTTTTCACTTGAAATTTTTTATATATATATATGTCAAATTTAAGAATTTGTGTCATATCCAAAATTCTGTAAAAAATTGAACAAGATTTCAAGTATTTACTTATGATAATTTTTTCTCTAAGTTTTTTTTTGTTTTTTTTTGTCTGTATATAATATTAAAAACAAATAATAGTAAAATGAGTTACTGGCTGAAAAATGATAATGGCTTGGTATTACGGGCAAGAAATAGCCTGACTTTTAAATATTTCAACTGTTGTATCCAGGAAAGAATTCCTCTTGTGAATTCACTTCAATGCAACATAACAATGTTCAATAGTTGTGAAAAATAATAACTGGGTTAGTTTATATGAGATTCTTTCATTTTTGTACCATAAACTTAAATTAAAAGTTAAAAGGTACAATTTTTATTGGTTCAAATACTGCAAGTGTCATAGAAAATCATGATTTTGTCCTGGGATTGTCCTGGAATTTTATTTTTGAAAGCCTGTAGGAACCCTGTTAAGCCTGGGCCACACTTGGCCGACCTTTGCCAATAGACCCATTCACAAATATTTGATTCCAACATTTGTCTCCCCCTGCTGCAATGACGCACCAGTGACTGGTCTGGCCACACATTGGCAATGTTCCTTGGCCAATATTTGATTCCAATACACGCTACGTCGTGGTTTCTCCCGCCCCCGTGAGAGTTGAAATAAATATTGCTGTAGGTGTTTTAACACTCATCAGTTTCGTTTGCTGGGAGAAGCCCGCGGGTATTAAATTAAACAAAAACATTAATTTAATTTTTAAAAATATATGAATAATAGCACTAATAAGTCATAACGACACCTGTACAAATTATTGGCTTAGAGTCTAGAGCATTCAAAATTGGAAGTTAGTTTCCTTTTAATGATATAAAAGGATATCTTTAAGAAAAAGGGTTTTCCAATCAGCATCTAAAAGTTCTCAATAGAAAGAAACTCGTATATATTATATCACTAAGAATTTATTTACAAAGAAGCAGGAATGAATTAAAATCGTGATTACTTTTAATTTTATGATTAATTATAATTGCTTAAATANTCCAGCTAGTATATTATATAATAATACATTTATTTAAAGTATCTATATTAATATCATTTAATTAATTAATTTCTATCGAATAATTCAATTATTTTTAACGATATACGATAATACATTCATATTATATGTTTTATATTATATGCGTGATGTTGTAGAATATTGGACCAATGTGTGGCCAGACGTTTTAGATGTTGGGGAAAGGAAGGCGGCTCCTTTGTATCGGTATTGGATATTGGAAGGTTGGTCGTTCTCTTCGACCAACCTTCCAATACCTTCCAAACTCAAATATTTGACGACATTTGCCAATAGTAGAGCGGCCACACTTAGAACCTTGGAAGGTATTTGGCAAATGTCGGCCAATGTGTGGCCTAGGCTTTACACTCACAGTAACATGCCTCCAAACAAGAAAAACCTGCAAACGTAAATTTACGCCCATAGGCTCGTAGGCAAAAAAACTTTAAAATGAAAATTTCCGCCTGTAGACCTTGTGCAAAGAAACTTGATGTAAATTTATACCCATATAAAGGGGGGGGGGGGTAAATCACTCACTCGAATCCATTACAAGTTCCATTTATTTAATTAATAGTTATCACAATAATTATTATGAATATAAGTATAAAAAGTACACTAGTCAAGGTGTAAGTACCTTCACAACATGTTTAAGCACAAGTACGAGCCAGCCTTACTGTAAACATCTGGTTTTTTGTCCTCGTCAACAAAAATAAACCATTTTTATAACAATGCTGTATTGTAATGCACCTAATTATTATCAGAAAGAAACAACTCTTCAACACATCAAATTACAATTTTATAATTATACGTATAATAAACAAACAAACAAAAAATCAATTTGATAATGTTCTCAGTTGCAATAATTACAAATTTACCAGTTAAAATATTGTTAGCTCGTTCTCTATGAAACGTTTCCAGTTACCAAGACAACTCTTGAGGTAATTAATTATTTCATGTTACTTTGTAGTTCTATAGCTTGAAGCTTTTCTCTCAAAGTTAAATACAGTAGTCACTGCTTAATGTGATCACGGTTAATGTTATCAACCGCTTAGTGTGATCAAAATAGCTTGGAACGGGCCCATCCAATACCAATGCATTAAAATTTATCTGTTTATTGTGATCAAAGTCAAGTCGAAATCGTTGAATTTTTTTATATAATTTTCGGGGAAACGACTACAACTGCAGTAAACCGAGAATCGTAACACCCAGGATTCTGAGAAAGTATACCCCACGCCACCTTTCCTTCCTCTATATTACAACATAGACATAGAACATCTAAACATCCATTTCTCCCCCTATTTCTACGACATTTCACTTAGACAGAGCTCAGTTGTTTTTGTCTTTCAATTGTTTCTGAGAACTCTTTAGTCAAATTAACATTACATTTATACAAGTTCAAAGTCGATTATTTTTGTTATAAAAATTTTTAAACAAAGAATGAGTGCTTCAAAACGATATCAGCTCGTAGGAGAAGTTAGTCATCTAAAGGTCTTAAGATCGTCTTTCAACCGAGATGAGTCAGCAGAAAGCAGCAATTAAATTGAAAACTTTCTCAGTTATTGCTGAATAAACTTCTAAAACAACGGAAGGATATCAGGATTGTCTCTTTAAAGAATGAGAACCAAATTCGCATAAGAAAACAGAGAGGACTAGAAGATGTTGAGTGCGCCCTAAAAGAATAGTTTCTGAGAAAAGAATGTAAGGAGAATGAAAGGAAAGAAAATGTAAAATATGTTTAGGGTCATTTCAATTATTTGTTTATTTTATAATGTGTAAACCGCATGTGTTTATGCGTACGTAAACAGTTTTTTCCTATTTTTATTTATTTTTTTAGTATTACTCCTTCCAGTAGTGCTTTTTGCTAATAATAATTATTATTTTTCTTTCTTTCCCATTACTAGCACGGGTTATTTAGGCAATTAGCGGGAATATCGGAATTTTTCGGTGTTGATCCAATAAAAACGTAATGGAAGCTTAACTAATGAGATTTTGCTTATTATTATCAGTTGGTTAATGTGATCACTAGCCCTTGGTCCCAAAGTGATCACATTAAGCGGCGACTACTGTATATCGATGGATCTCCCAACTAGTCGGTTTTAATCTTTATCTCGAGATGTGAAACTTGTCTCCTCCGACTTTTAAAACTGCGTCTTAATCTTTTTACTTTTCCAGCCGGAATTTATATACATTATTGAATTTGGCACTGTTCTGAAAAGGATTTTTAACACATGAAGATGACTTGAGCCGGTCACCGGACGGGTTAACAATTGACCCGGTTGGGAGTATCGTCATGAGTATATGTTGTTAAGACGTTGTTAGGTAACGTTTCGTTTTCAAAACAACGTGCGCTTACGAAGATGCTCCTGACGACGGTTGCAACGTGTTAGGATCTACACCGGTGTTCCGTAGGGTCTCTACAGCAGTCCCAACCAAACTCTTGTCAACAGTGAACCCAAGTTGAAAAAATTAAACATTATACAAACATGTGTCTGTTTCCACTTCCATCGACCGGATATTTGTATTAAATCTATAATTGTACGTGAGTTTTCCAAACCTAAATGAGCACGACATAAGCTAGTCACTAGTAATTTGCCGATATAAAATTACGTATTAAGGTGACAAAAGAGTAATAAGTTTCTGTACCAAATTAGATTTGAATTTAACGTTTTTTTTAAAGTATTATATTTGACCACTGTCCATGGAATCGCTTTCAATTTTTTCCGTTTTAAAGATGACGATTTATTACGTGACTCGATAATGTTTCGGCAATAACTTCAAATCACATCTAAACGTTTTAGGGATCTCCCAATATTTTATTGTCCACCCTAAGTCAAGTGAGTGCTGGTCAGCACACAACGAGGGTCCGTAGGCCACACTGTATAATTAAGTAGTACCCTATTTATGGCCTTTTTAAAATTCTAAAAAGCCTATTTTGAAATATTTTATGGGTCTGATATTCTCAAAACACATAAACAAACTTCTGATGATGTATTTTATTGCCACTAAACCGGACTGTAAACATATAAATACATTGAAAAGACCATAATTATAAAAAACCGTATTTTGTCAATAAAAAATAAAAAAATATTTTTTTTCGAAATTTCCAAAAAGTGGTATCTTTACTTTTGGTCAAAGAATGTTCAGGATTTTTTTTTCAGATTTTTTGCACTTCTCATAAGCGAGATAGAGGGTGGGGGACACGTTTCACACCCACTTTAAACTTGCCTACGCTCGCCCTATCAAGGTTATAACCAAAGAATTATATATTTTTGTAATCAGATCGACGTACCCTTTAATATGATCCCCTCACGGTGTCGAAAAAAAATATAAAAAAATTAACCCTTAAGTTTTTTAACCCTAAATTTTTTGAAAAATATATTTTTTAAGTCGCTATATTTTTAACATGTGTGGGTAGGTACAAGACATATATATGCCAAATTTCAAAGTCATTGGACGAAAGGTGTAGCCGTGAGAGCATGCGACAGACGGACGGACAGACAGACACATGCGTGAAAATATAAGGGTCCTTGGCTTTAGCCTACGGACCCTAAAAATGAAGTGTTGGTTTTACTTTGTTTGTCTATCATCAGAGCTGATAAAGAAAACGACTGTCTGATAAGCCACACAAAACACATCTAGAGACCTGAAGCAGCTTTAAACTTATAATTAACTCATTTCAGTACCGGCCATCACCTTTCATTGTCAATAACTTATATCAACTCTGTGCACAGCATTTCAAGCAACAAGGAGAACTTCATTAACTGCGAGAGCAACTCTGACAAATTTTACAATTTTCTTTATCCTAATTTTTACACAAAATTATAAATGTTACGATAAAAGAATGTTAAATTAAGTACAGAACAGATATTTTTTGATTAAGTTTTAAATAAGAATTTCTTTACAAATATTAGTATAAATACATCCTTTGTATACATAACATTCAAAAACCAAAATCAACCTCGAATAAATGCAACAATATTCCAACCTATAAAATGACAACAATCTTGTGCTAAAAACATAAAAATACAGACACAACTGAGATTTTCTTCTTTATATTTTATTTTTTGATATGTTAGTTACTAAGATATGTTATTTAATAATTAAGTACTTGTAAACATTTTATAACTTATAATCTCTAAAGAATAACATACATTTTAACATTAGCAAAAAAAAAATCTTATCAGGTAAAATTTACACATGTATTTTGCTGATAATGTATTCGTACGAAAGATTTAATGAAGATACATTTTTCTTATCAAGTCGTTATAAAAAATTAAAAATTAATTCGATCGACAGTCGATCAACAACATAACGTTTATTTTTGTTGTTTTGTAAAAAAAAAAAAAAGGAGGAAATAATAGTTTTCAAACACAATTCTAACAAGATATTGTGTCAACAGTTTCAAACCAATAATATAAAACATTAACTTTTCTTGAGGTTAATATATATTTTGTTTTTTTATTTTTATTCTAACCGCTGTGTGGTTTTTGCTGTTTTGAATCCTCTATCCCTGCTGAGTACAAAATAATTTTCCCCGATCTCTAAAATATTCTAGAAGAAACATTGATCAGACTAATTTTTAAACTCCAGAACACCAGTTTTTATAAAATACGGAGAGAATTGAGGTATTGCTCCACATCGTAATGTTATTTAAACTTCTACATCTTACCTCACATTAATTATTATTATTTTGTTTTTTTTTTCTCTCATACTCGAGTACAAAATGTTTCATCAAAATTAATAAAATAAAGTTAAGAAGAAAACTAATAAATAATTATTTGTACCATTAAATACATTAAAATAATTAATAAAACTAAATGTGATGAAACGAAGGAGACAAATAACAACATTAGACACAAGTAAGAAATTATAAACATTTAGTACTCTGAGTACTGACTAATTGTTTGTCATTGAAAAGTCAATTAAATACGTTGTAACATAATGTCCAAGAATAACTACTGTCGTTACTTTAGTTTTCAACACACCGTAACAAAAACACTCGTTTCATACTAGATATTATAACGTTGCATCCGACTTTCCAACTCTAGTTTGTAGCTCTAAACCTTCTTCGTAAGTTCAATTTTAAAATGGAATTTAAAAATTATCGGATATTTTGATTCTATCGAAATTGGATACTACTGTTTTATACGTATTTTGATTTTTAGATCTATTTAATTTTCTATCGGTAGTCAAACTAGATATTTTTATTAACAACATTTAAAATATTCTGACGGGGAAAATATTAAAATTACGATTAATTTATTTAGTTTATTTGGTATAATTTTAACAGAATAAGATTTTGAGATGAAATTATAATAATAAAATACCTCCTTCAAATGATATGTTGCCTAGCTTAAAAACAGGTCAGAATATCATTTTAATTTATTATATCGATCTGCTTAATCGAAACTTATTCTTAATTAAAATAATGTTTTAAAGATTCTTTAACTACCACTAATTGAAAAAATAAAATAAATGTAAACTTTCTAACTTACTGATATGTTTCTAGTTCTACAATGGAAGACATTTAATATGGCATTTATAACAACGACATTCGAATAACAGTAAATCATTTCAATGGAGTATTTGCTCACAATAAAGTCAAATTTAAAACAGTGGGCGTGCGAGAATAACAACAACCAGGAGGTTTAACCAACTAGGGCTTACAATCCATATCCTTATTACTTTAGCTTTTTTTTTATTAGTTTATTGTTCACTTCAACTATAAAGTTTTTTTTGTTTTAATAAGTGTTGTTAAGAGAAATACAATTTTTAGCATTTTGATTTAACATGATCGGGTGTTCACCCAGTGGTGGCACTCCGTGACATTATTATGCATATGTATTTTGCAAATACATTGTTTAAATAGTGTAAATTATAATTTTCTTCAGTTGATTCTTTAGCTTAAACATATTTTTCATTATGAAACAAAAAAGTTTTTAACTGAAAACTGGTGAATACTTTTGTATCACTTTAAAAGTTTGATGCAAATTAATTTCTTAATGTGTAAGAACACTGAGGAGTTGAATAATATGGAACAACACTGTTTCAGAGAAAATATAACTAATATGTTCAATGTTTAAGCTACAAATACTCCATTGGAAAGGAAATACATTAAACAGTTAAAATTACTTCTACTCTACTTATAAAAGCTACGACAAAAGTACAAAATAATTCTTATTAAGACTAGTGATTAAAAATAAATATAGGTTTTCATAACGAAATCCACACAAAATACACTAAATGCTATTTTTAAATATAAAATAATTATATTCGAATCAAACTCAATTACGTTTTAGAAAGTCGATCAATATGAATTAAAAAAATAATAAATTAGCTAGTTTTAACTCATCGATTATTTATCGGCAGAAAGTATTTTCTGATAATTCAATAGTTTTTTAATTAAAAAAGGTTCAAATAAGTAACACTAGATTTTAAAGTTAATTTCAAGATGTCTAAAAATACTCTTCATTTTACATGTTTATGGGAAATATTGTCAGGTGGTTATAATACGGGGATATCGGTGACTTTACACGCTCGCTGCTGTGATGATTATCAGTAAGTTAAATGTCTCATCTCTCCAGCAGTAAAACCCAGTTCGTTGCTAGTTTCAAATCACCTTTAGCATTAAACTATACTGTGCAACAACAACTGCCGATTAATTACATTTTATAAAATATTTGTACGATAAAAATTAATTTCATACATCGTTTAAATTGCTTTGATCGTATCGATAAATTCTTATGTCATAAAATAATTGAAAACACAACTCATAGTTATAGCACCACTTGTACCACGTAAGTATCAACAGTATCTGAGTGTTTCAACTCGAATAAGATACTTGATTTACCAGGATAAAAGAAAAATAAAACGACTTCATGTTAGGGAGGCGGCTTCTCCGAAGATAAGCAAGGTGATGTTTCACTGTCTTCATCTGAAAGCAAATACAAACCGTAAATAAAAAAAATCACAGGGAAGTACTTGCATCCAAGTACTTTTTAGGGTTTTATAGATGATTAAGCATGCCCGTTATGTAATTATGATTTTTTTCTTCTACCTCAAGAAAAGTTCCCTGGTTCGATCCCCCGGGGGATCACAATGATTTTTATCGGTAATAACAACAAGATAAATTATAACTTTTCAAGAAATTATCATCGCCCCACCACAAGGTATTAGCATGAATTATTTCATAATATTAGGACTAGCCCTAACAGTGTGGAACGGGGGGGGGCATTTTTTTTAGTGAAATTTTGGCGCAAAAAACGCTATTTCGGCGGTAAAAAGCACAGTAATCATAAACAGCTATATATATTTGTAATCTACTCTTCAGTAGCTTTCATTTGATACCCATCTCAAAAATTTTAAAAAAATTAAAATTTTGCCCCAGTGCGCACAAATTAAAAAAAAAAAAAAAATTAAAAAATCCGGCCCGTTATTCATCGCCTCACCAAAAGGTATTAGCATGAATTATTTCATAATTTTAGGACTAGCCCTAATAGGGTGGAACGGGGGGGGGGGACATTTTTTGGGGGTATATTTTGATTTATTTGCCCAATAAGGAATGCAAAATTTAAAAAAGCATATATATATTTGTGTCCCACTCTTCAACAGCTTTCATTTGATACCCAACTCAAAATTTTATAAAATTAAAATTTTGGGCGCACTTTAAATTTTTGTGCCTAAAATTGGCAATTTTTAAAAATTTGGGATTCACTCCCGAAATTTGCATCTCCCCACAACAGGGTATTAGCATGAATTATTTTGAAATTTCAGGACCAGCCGTTATATAGTGGTTGGGGTTGGATTTTTTGGGTATATTTTGATTTATTTAACCAATAAGGAAAGCAAAATTTAAAAAAGTATTAATATATTTGTAACCTACTATTCAGCAGCTTTCATTTGATACCCCACTCAAAAATTAAAAATAAAAAAATTATGCGCATGCGCATATTCAATTTTAAACTTTTGTGTATTTTTCCTGTGTTTGGGCCCGAAAGTTACGCCAGTGTTTCAAATTTCAGCTTTTTAGCTTAAACGGTTCGGGCTCTATGAACCAAAGAGCGACGGACAGACGGACTCATCACCCTCGGCATAAGGGTTTTGAGAAGTATCTACAAAACCCTAAAAAACCGTTTCAAAATGCTCTGTTGCAACGTAAAGCGTAATTCATCGATTGAAAGTACAAAGGAGAGGTTTACCTGTTCTGCTGTTGAAGATATCTTTGTATGAAGGAGGCGGGTCTGAGTAGCGAGTCACTTCGGAGTAAGGAGGCGGCTGACAAACATCTCCCACTATTTCCAGATCACTGGAAGCGATCCTGTACGATACAAACATCCTCCTGCTCCCTCCGCTTTCTCTTTCATTTATAACACGCTAAAAAAATAAATAAACCACACTTAAGGTGAATACAGATTATTCTGACGTAACGTGTTCCCACGTCACGTCAGATACTGTAGGACCACGTCAGACATGAGGGGGTGTTCACATTGTTCTGACGCCAGATACATGAGAGAACAGACTCGAGCTTGTTCCCCTTCCCGACAATTGGTTTTAAGCCTGCAATCATGAATGTACTACCTGTTTTTAACATGAGGTATTTGCTCTTCTAGAGACTGGAAGCATCCTATCAACGTGGAGCGATATGAATTCGCGGAGTTCCAAAAAAAAAAACAAGTTTTAAGGTACCATGGCATGTTATACAACAATTTAAAGGTCTTGAAGTGTAGAAAAAGAATATGCATTAATTACGCTTAATATCTCGGCACTTAACGTCTCAACTAGTAGAAGATGAAGAGCCGTTTAAGTGGTATTAAATGGTGACAAAAACTAAATTCTACCACAGGGTAATCTAAAAAAAAAAAAAATATAAAAAAATAAAAAATGTAGGTAATTATTATTCCCTGTTGTTGTTATATAGAACTATAAAATATGGAAATTGTTATTTATTTATTTGTTTTTATTAAGTGAGTCTCTAATTTCATCCCAAGCCTCATGTTGATTTTGATATTCCCGGCTTTTTTGGATGAGGATTCACCCGAACATATTCAATTAACATGTCTTAAAAAGAAATCAGCATCCAAAAAAACCCTCTTTAAATAAAAAAAAATCACTAAGAACGGTATTTAAAACCGTAGTAATAAAGCACCTGACTCTTCTGGTGCCTTCCCACGTCTGTAGAAATATCTGGAACTTTAGATATCCTTCCCACGCGCAATAAGGCGTGTGGCGTCAGATAGCATCAAATCTCGCGTTCCCACGTCACGTCAGAACAATGTGAACATAGACTCATCAAACCCTGTGTTACTTTTTTATATCACATGCATTATGATGTGGGCCCATGTAACGTCAGAATAGTCTGTACTCAGCTTTAGTCACAACACCATGGAAACTTAAGCCTCAGTCACACACTACGACTACGATAGTCACACGGAGCCACTGATATCATCCGGTAGTTACTACTACGTGAGGAGACCAGTGAAGTGTGCTAATAAAATGAATACGAGAAAATCTAGTATTAACCCTAGAATACTAACCGTTCGTACAAATTACGACGATCACCATTTAAGAGTAAGCCATTTTGGTTCTGTAAAAAACAGAATTCTCACTTTTCACTGGTGCTTTAACTACATTCTTTTCGTGCCTACAAGCTTGCTTTAGTTGTGCCCGAAAATTCTTAGTGTTATTTTTAGGCCGTTTTTACTTTGAGCTACAAACTATTTCTCTGTTTGCGACGTCCCCATGTGTGGAGAACATTCTAAAAAAATATTGTTCAAATTATAAACTAACATTTCTTTCGATAGTACATTGAAATTGAAAGTACAATTTTAAATGTATTTCTTAAATTAATAAATATAGCAATACTCAAATATTGTTTTAAAATTCTGACATTTAGTTGACTCAAACTATACTAGTTGATTTTGTATTTTTAATATTATGTGATACTTTTTTACGGCCATAATGCTATGCTATCATTAATAAATTATTATTACAGTAGCTCTATGCCATAGCCTTCCTAATCTTTCCGAGAATTCGTCGGCCCATCTTCTTACTGGTCTTCGTGTCTTCCTATTCTTCCATTCCGTCACTGTTCTCGTCCATCTTTCTATGTCCGTCCTGTACACATGTCCAGCCCATTTCCACATCAGTTTGTGTCCTTCTCTCATTAAACTTCTCCCTCCATATCTTTTTATTATTTCTTTGTTCTTAATTTTCTCCCTCCTACTTATACCGACCATTGCTCTTGTCATCTGGCATTGTGCGGAGACTAACTTCTCGTCTAATGTTTGGGTTAAGGCCCAGGTCTGACTTCCATATAGGACGGCTGGGAATATGCAGCTTTGTAATGTTCTAACTTTAATGTCCTCCCCTTTAATGTTCTAAAGGGGGGTTATGCACCCTTTCAAGATTTTCTTAAGAGACCTGAATTTTCTCCATCCAATATTAATTCTTCTCTTTATCTCATTATTCATTGAATCGTGGAATGAAATCAGCTGACCAAGATATACACTTATTAGAAGTTCAATACTTTGTAACGTTAAACTCCTATGGGCACCCTGACTATTAGCAAGTTGTGATAGACCCTAGATCTGTTTTTTTTTTTTTTTTTTTTTTTAACAATTTCAGCAATAAATATACCATTTAATACAAAGCAAGTAACTCATGTGCACATTGGCAGACAATTCCTTCTTAAAAATACAGAGTTAAAAAGGTAACGTGAGCCCTCAACTCAACAGCAAATGCTAGAGCGAGATAGTATGAGATAAGAGCGCGACTAGTGATAAGAGATATCAGACGAGGCGACAGCAGCGCTGAGTAGCGGCGACTTGGTCACGTGACCGCCCTACTCGCTTGTTTCCGGAACTCTAAACATGTTCAATTGTTATCGCCGCTACTTTTTACTCGCTGCAACTGGGGTCAGTCACGGCGAGTAAGCTGTCACACAAAGAGATTTCAGTCGCTGCTACTTGAAGCAAATAATCGCTCCGTATGACTTCAGTCACAACAGAAACCACACTAAGCCATAACAGAAAGGGCACTACAGCAAAATAGAAGACCACCTAGATGAACTTGACATATTAAGAACAACATATATAAAGATGACAATGAAACTGGACAGTGTACCTGTGACGGTGGTACATGAGGAGTACGACTGAGGGACGCTGGAGGCTGTCTTCTAGGTACTGAAGAAACAATGGATCGCTGAAGATGAATACGACATATACAGATCATCAGTATGGTAACTATCGACATAAATACCATTGCAAAACCTGCAACATTAACAAATCCACATGTATTCCAAATAATTAGCTCGTCACACTTTTTTCTCTTTTCTATGCAAAACAATTTGTTTTATATTAAATCAGGGTGAGATGCGACGGTGATTAGAAATGCGATGAAATTTAAAGCCGTGTATAAAAATGCCCGGATAAACCGGTTTTTATTACTATACATAATTTTATTATAATATTAAAGTTATAAAAGCAAAATGAACTTACCGACAATGGTGTAAATAGTGCTCTGCAGGAAGGTCATCTCTGTGTAATGCTGATTCTTTAAAATATTCTCGTTATATAAAATATAATCTGAAATAAAACAATACAAAACATTTAATAGTTTCATTTAGGTGCCCAGTTATGTGCTGAATTCTACACCTAAACTCTTATCAATCACTGTTTCTATAGAATCACGAATTTCGCTGCAAAGCTTACTTCAATCAAGTACACCCTCACTAAAGTTTATTTGTGATCCTAAATTTGAATTCAAGATGGCGGCCATTGTCTTTGAATTTCAATACTCTCTATATATCCCGAACTATACGGTCTAGACTAAAAATCTGGAAATAAGTTACTTCTTATTTAGTTATTTCTTTAATAAGTTACTTCGTTCTATAAAGGGATTGTGCAATCTCACTTTTTAATAAAAAATGGTGGCTATATACATGTATAAAAGCTCAGTCCCCTTGGTAGGCCCTTGGAGGCTGGAATAGCCGGACTTGATAAGGTAGTCATTCCTTTATTGATTTAAATCTTCAGCAAGCAAAGTTTCTTCTTGATCTGACATTTGAATTTCCAGTTGGCAGACTTTGATAAGTAAGTTTTGAGTTTGTAATATCATGAGAACCACTTTATCTATGACTCTAAAATCAGTCGCTTCTTATCATACAAACATTTCCTGGAAAAGGATTTTTTAATCTGTTGATTAATATTCTGGTGCTTTTTATAAACCTTTACTTTATTTTATTATTATTATTTATTTATTTATTTATTTTTTTTGTTCTTGTTATTCAGGAATGTTTTTATTTTGTAAGGAGGCAGAATACAGGGGGTACTTGAGCCAGTATGAAGTAGAGACATACCGTCCTGTTGTAGAGGTTGACAACACGAATGCCTGACCCTGGCCGTACAGTTGGGTTCCGAGGGAAGGCAGCACCAACTCCTAGGAATGCACCGACCATCACTACACCAGATTTTATCTTTACAAACATCTTTACCTGAAAAAAAAAAATACATCATAAATTAAAACGAAGTTTTAAGGAGAAGGGTAAACACAACCTAAAACTAGTAGAACCTAAAATAAAACCCTTACAACCATAAGCGTTTAACAGGGAAGCCGAAGCTGCCAAATTCTAGAAAAACTTGAGCCTTTGCATGGTTCCTTAGAGTATCCTAAACTTTCCTTATCTCTTACAAATAAGAATTGCTTGATACAAACATTCGACACGATACATAGCATTGTACGTAGCATTGTACCTAGCATCGTACGTAGCCTGAAGGTGGCCTCCAAGTGAGAAACAACTCGGGGCGGTCAACCTATGCTAGATGTCAACCAAAGTCTCAACAATCACGACACTCCTTTTCCCTTAAAAAGTCAAACAAACAAAATGTAAAAGTCACCGATCTAGTTCACCAGTTTTCTCTAGCAACTCTACGGAAGAATACAAAAATATGAATGCGAGTCCGAGTAATTGTTGCCTCCCCTGGACTCCCAGCTCGTCTGGAGTCCATGACTTGACCGGGGGAAAAACAGGTGAAGGCTCAAAGTGCAGGAGGATGACGGGAGCATTTAGTTGTTTAAAGTTATGTCCTGACAAGGTCGACGCATTCGGTCGACAAGACGACACCGTAAGTGTGCTTCAACTTCAACTGAGCAGAGTAGAGATCCATCCTGACCAATCATTTTCCCCAAATTCCCATTTGAAATGCAGAGAATTGTAATTCCTAACTGTCACTTTGTCACCGATTTGAATTTGAACTGATTTGGGCAAAATGTAGTCAATTTTTTTAAGTTAATTCTGATTTGACAAACGAAAGAGAACTTGTGAATTGCCGGCCTGAGATTAGTTTCGGAGAAGTCTTCCTGAGGAATGTGATATTTCCTGCGTCGAGCCCTCATCCTTTCAAGGAGCGACAAGTCTGATTTTCATTAACTTGACATATTTCTCAGCCTACCCGTAGAAGGGTTGGCTTGATGCTTGATGTCATTTGCAAGACTGAACCTGTTGAAAGTGCATGTTTCATTTGATCAGATCGGAGAGAGTTAACTATTAACACCTCTAGCCAAACTATTTGCTGTATAAATCAAAAACTACAAAGAAATAGTGCCCGTAAAATGGACAGTGTTCACTTGGAAACTTCCAAAACCAGAGTTTGATCGGCGATGGATGTTGTGCAACGGAAAGACGTTCTGGGTGACTCCTCTCAAGATGCTCAAATGTCAGTGTAAATCTTCAGCCAAAATACACAGGCATCAGCATCATCACCGAGAGATGTGCCAGTCAGGAGTAAGGAGCTTTCCACATACTGATTTCAGTTCTGGGTCCGGTAATGTAGCCTTGCCAATGTCTAGATCTTATTAGAAAACTATTTGACTCAACGATGTGCATCTCCTGCCTCATCTGGTTCCTGCAGCAGTCATTTTCCTGTAGACGAAGGCAGTCAAGACAGTACACCTGTACTGCTGCTATGAGATATCATGTTATTTTACTCTTTTCCACTTTTCAAGTTCTTTGTTTTCGTGAGCTTCCGTTTCTTTTTTTTTTAACTGCAAAAATGTAGTTAAATAAAAGTTAATACTATAAAGAAGCTGTAAAAACTTTTAATAACTTTTAATGTGTTCTACTTGTTAATAAACAACAAAACCCAACCGCTAGTATAAAAATGAGAATGAAATCAATTTAAAAATAAATAAAATCCAAATAATATAAATGACAACTATAGAAATTGCATAAAAAAAAGAAAATTACCACAGTTGGCGAGAGATTCGTCCAGGCCGTTCTCACAGTCCCTGCGACCGTCGCACACATATCTGTGATGGATACAAAAATTTGATGGACCCAAACATTCGAACATATTCATACAGGGTTCTGAAAATAAATAAAACCGTTTTATTCCTTAGCAGAAAAATCATAAATACAACAAATATTTATTTATACTAAATTTTGTTTGTGGAGACCTGTCACAGTAGGTGTGCGAGAAAATTGTAATTCTGCACATAATAACTATAAACAAATATAATAACTATAAACAAATATTAAGCGATCTTTAGGTGACTCAAATAGCTCAAGACATGTACTCTATATTGCCTGCCTTGCAGTTATAATTCTCTAGATGGATGAGGCTTCTACCGACACTAGTTACAAATACTTGGCAAAGTGAGTGTCCCAAGTATAAAACCGATCCTGCTTCTTACTTCGGTAGCCCGGGTTCAATTCCACAATCTTGACTTGTTATTTAAATAGTTTTCATCCCAATTGTAAAAAGCGACTCGTCAAATCCCTTATCCGATTGAAATGGTTACAATCAAAATCAATTTTTCAAAATAAATATAAAATAATAACTGATTTTGTGTATGATGTTGGATCCTTTCAGGGTAATAAGTCAAAACTCTCATTTACGTGGCAACGTTTCGGCCTGACCGGCCATTTTCAAGCCTAGAAATTATAATTTATTAATCAGAAACGACGTAACATGGTATCTACAAACCTTAATTAAATACAATTGACTAACAAACCTGTAATGTAATAAGGTGAGGATCGTTATAAGATGTTAATTTAAAAAAGTAAATAGGAACNCTTCACATAGAAAGTTCATTTCATAATCTTTGCTCCATACTGGTGGCTTTTTCTCTCTCTCAGGTCTTGGCTCTGGCTTAGGTTTTGGATCCGGTTCAGGTTCTGAATCAGGCTCCAACACAATATTTTGTTGATGTTTAGTATTAGACCTGGTAATTCTTATACAGACACCATCATTGTTTCCATTTTTGTTTTTGTTATTTTTCTTCTTTTGATTATTTGCTAAGTTAATTTCTTTCTTATTTTCTCTTTTATTTTCTATGTTATTTTTAGTTAAGTTTTCATTTGTTTTGTTTTCAAAAGTAAATTCATAATTACTTTGTTTTTTAGATTCTTCATAAAATGGTTTTTCCAAAATTTTTGTATCCCTAGTGATTTTGACTTTGTTTTCAGAAGGTATGAAAATTCTGTAGGCTTTTGACACGGTTGAATAACCGACAAATACTCCTTCTTGAGATTTTGGCTCAAACTTTCCACGATTCGGTCCCTTTTGCATTATAAAAGATTTGGATCCAAAAACATGAAAATGTCTTGCAGATGGTAATTTACCTGTCCACATGTAGTATGGTGTTTGATTTTTAATTGTTCTGCTAGGACAGCGATTCCTTATATAGTTGGAAGTATTGATAGCTTCAGCCCAAAGGGATAATGGTGCGTTAGCTTGTATCAACAAACATCTTGCCATGTCTTCAAGAGTTCTATTTTTTCTCTCTGCCAGCCCATTTTGTTGCGGCGTATAACTTACAGATAACCTTCTTTGAATTCCTGCTTCTTTTAAATATTGGTCAAAATCTTTATTCACATACTCAGTTCCATTATCTGACTGTAAGAATTTTATCCTTTTACCAATGTAGTTTTCAACTTCTGATCTGTATTCTTCAAATGCTTGTAACACTTCACTTTTATGTTTTAAAAATTTTACATAACAGTATCGGGTAGCTTCATCAATGAAAGTTATGAAATATTTGGCACCTCCTGGGGAAGTTATACGTATCGGTCCACAAATATCTGTGTGTACAATTTCAAGTGTATCTAACTTCTTAGGTTCGTCTCTAGTCCGAAATGGTAAACGTGAGAATTTGCCTTTAATGCAAGTATCGCAATCTTCTAGTTTTTCATTTGAGCTAAATTCTAAACCTTGTAATAATTTATTTTTCATAGCTAATTTTAATTCTGCTTCATTTAGATGACCCATCTTATTATGCCAAGTTTTAATACTCGATTCATTGCTTGTATTTGACTTGTAAACTTCATCATTTTTGGTTCTATAATTATTGTTTAGATTTTCAATATAATATAATCCACCTTATCTGTTAGCTTTCATTACAACTTTTCCTTTTTCATTTTTTATAAGAGCATAATTCTTTTTATACACAACTGTATGACCATTATCTGTTGCTTTCCCTACCGATATCAGATTTGTGGAAAGACTTGGTACTAGTAAGGTATCAGTTAGTGTAACAGTATTATTTTTATAAGTTTCTAATTTTACAGACCCTACTCCTGTGATGCTAGTAGTCTGGTTTTCAGCAGCTAACTTCAAAGTTCCATGTTCAGGATTTTCAATTTTTTTTTTAAACATTGTCTTGTCTGAACACATATGGGATGTACAGCCACTGTCAAGACACCAAGAGTCTTTTCTTGAAGTTTGGTTAGCATTTGAAGACATACATTCAGCAGAAACCTTGAATGTTGAGTAATTTTGTTTCTTACCGCCTTTCTGATCTTTATTAAACCAACAGTTTTCAGTTTTGTGATTTGTTTTTGAACAAATTTGGCACTTAGCCTTAAACGGTTTACTTGGTCTTGTTGTGGTTGAATATCTTTGAAATTGCTTTTTGTGGTTTTTGCCTATAAACGCTCCTTCGGTTGGTCTGCTTTCAGTTTCATCTTTGTTTCTTGCCTCAGCTTCTTCTAAAATTTTGATTCTTAGATCTTCGGGTTTCGGTAGACTATCCCTAGATTCTATCGCANATTAAGGTTTGTAGATACCATGTTACGTCGTTTCTGATTAATAAATTATAATTTCTAGGCTTGAAAATGGCCGGTCAGGCCGAAACGTTGCCACGTAAATGAGAGTTTTGACTTATTACCCTGAAAGGATCCAACATCATACACAAAATTATTAAAAAGGGTACAATCTTGTGAATTAATTAATAATAACTGATGATACTCACTTTGTTTAACGTGGACGATGATAGACTTGCGAATCATACGCTGGTCCAGTGCAGCTTGGCAGACGTACTCTCCACTGTCTTTTTCATTGACTTGATTTAAACTTAATGTTAGATTACCATTTGTGTCGTCAGTCAAGCGGGCGTTCTCACGAGGATTTCTAAAGGGGGAAAAATAACAATTGAAATTTAGCGACGTACATTAAAATAAATAAATGATGGCCTCTGTGCAGCCTTCTATAGAGCGATTCACAAATAGTTTTTTTTTTTAGTAAACTAACTTAAAATAATATTTAGTCCAAAAAAAAAAAAAAAAAAAAGAATAATAATACCATAAAGATATTATTATTATTATTAAAAAAGAAAGAGAAACTTACTCTTTATAGTTAGGGAAGACCCAATTTAAGGAAACATTTAAACCTTTGTTGAAACCTTCCAACTGACATGTTAGCTCCAACGTTTGGTTAAAACTTACTTCTATAGCACTTGAATCGCTTTCCGTGGCGGGGAAAATGTTTAACTTCAAACTTTCATTAAAACACAACGTACCTACGACAACATTTAAAAGATAAATAAAATAAATTGACAACAGATTAAATTAAAGTATAATTATAAGAGACAGGGTGTAGCCGATATATCTTAATGAGTACAGCTAACCGCTTCAATTTCTAAAACAATTGCTTTTAATAATTAAACAATTAAATTAAATTTAAGGTAAGGGGCAAGGAATTTGAACTACACTCTGATTCTCTCTACGCCTACACAGGAGCTGTTCCTAACATTTCACAGCTACTTCTCACTACGCCTTGAGGTGATTCCTTCAAACTAACCAACATTATATAATGTTTTAAAAAAATAAGAATATAAAACGAGATTAACTGTTTTTTCTGTCAAATTGTATTTAAAAGTTATTTGAAATTGTAACATAAAATACTACAAGTTATAATAATAATTTATCAAATTATGGTTCCAAGTAAAAACTACATTCTTAGCTCAGTGGTAAAGCTATCGGACCTCAACTTCCCGGGTTCAAATACAATTGAAACTACTGTATTTTTATATAAAAAGAAAAATAACAACAAAACAACCTTTAACTTATATACATTCCGATTTCCAGGCACGACAGACAAATTAAATCAAAACCAATATTAGTTTTGATTTTATTTTTAGGGTAAGGTATTGATTATAAGTACATATTATAAGCATTGTGTACAGTACATATTATTGTTCGTTATAATCATTGATTATAAAGAATTTAAAAATGGCAAGTATCGAATTCTTAGTTTGGGTCATTTAAGAAAAATGTAAGACTTCTGTTTCTCATTTGTTGCAAGTATATACGTTAGTTTCAATACAAACCGATTTTAAATTGAAGATTATGTTGATTAGTATAAAACTTCCGTCAAAAAGAAAATAATGGAAAATTTAGAAGGTTGCAGTCGTAGAATGTTCGAAACAAATAAAGCCTTAAATAGACGGGCAAATCTTCAATGGGGAGGCAATAACCGCATTATAAAACAACTTAAATAGTTAAATTAAAAGATGGAAATAAAAGTAACACCATTCAAATTTGAGATAAAGGTGTTAAACTAAGGAAAAGGGGAATTAGTAAGCAAAAGTAAAATTACTAACCGTAGATTAAAGATAAGAAATTTATGATGTAAACATAAAAATTGCTAGAAAACATAATTATTATAAAACATACTGCAAAAAAAATTGTAAAACGAAAACAAATTAAATCGCGTTAAAATTAAAGCTAAAACAATCAACTCAAAATAAACAAAAAAATAAAAGCCATAAATGAAACAGTTCGGAGAGGTTATTAAATTCCTTCAGGCTGGCAAAAAAAAAATGCAGTTAAAAATAAACGAAGAACTATTCTATTTAAAGAGCTTGAAGCGATTTTCGTTCGTGACAAAAAAAAAATCTTTTGCTTATATTTTTTTAACCCGAAATTTTAAACTGCCAGGAAATTCTTTTCGGGAAGAAACTTACATATTTTGATCTACCTGAAAAAATCTTCAAAATTGATCAGCCCCAGCCCTACAAATGTTTTATTTTATAAATATAATATACATTTATGTATTGTGTTTCTCTGTGACATGCTAACTTATAAGCATTCACTTTCTTTCAAAACCCACATTCTGGCCGTTGGCCGTATTTGTTTTCAAAATGCCGCAAACAGTAGAACTTTGTAATACTAGTTACATAATATTGGTTTCCTACTCTTTGAGACCCTCAAAACTACACATTCCATGCTGACTAAACAACTGTTTGTTTATTAGTCCACCGTATTGCAAATATTAAGAGTGAAATTGCCCCTTCGATGCACTGTGTGCCAAATTTAGTTCAAATCCGTTAATTTTCACATCAGTTCAGTGTCGTAACTAAGAATTCCGCCCCCCCCCCTCCCCGCAGCTTTTGAAAATGTGTCCCCC
>KZ652942.1:17958-32382 GCA_001010745.2 Gerris buenoi
AGCAGTTCGATCTGATGTACTGAAAATCCAAGATGGCGGATAATTCAGGTAACAGAAAAAAAAAATTTTTTTTTTAATTTTGAGTGGGGTATCAAATGAAAGGTATTAAAGAGTAAATTACAAAAATATATAACACTTGTGGGTAATATTTTATTTTCCCCGCCATTTTGTCAAAAAATTATTAATTCCCCCCTCCACCCCCTCTCCCCCTAATTTTTGTTCACAATACCAACGAAACCCTTTTTACGTGAGACTTCACGCCTTACCAATTTATTTATAATTATGGTCTTTTCAATGTGTTTATATGTTTACAGTCCGGTTTAGTTGCAATAAAATACATCATCAGAAGTTTGTTTATGTGTTTTGAGAATATCAGACCCATAAAATATTTCAAAGTAGGTTTTTTAGCATTTTAAAAACACCATAGATATGGTACTACTAAACTATACAGTGTGGCCTATGGACCCTCGTTGTGTGCTGACTAGCACTCACTTGACATGTTTATTAATAACAAATGATTACTGGTGGTCATTAATAAAGTTCGACCATGTCCTCTTCAAAAAAATATGTAAACCTGAATGTTCAGTAGAATTTGAATTTAGCGATACTGTCCGAAATTTAGGCAGGGTGATAGAAGGAAGTTTAAAGATTTCTCTCTTGCAGCGCATCAAAGAAAATTTGGTGAAAACGATTTGAAGACAAAGGGAAATCCAAAACCCTGCTCGATATGCAAACAATCGTGTAGGAAATGGGAAAACTGTCCGACGTTTTAGGGTTAAACGTGGATGAGAGATGGAAATTAGTTACCAAGTTTAGAAGTATATTCCAAGCCTGAAAGAAATGCATCAAGTACGTCAATGTGCTTCAAGAGAGAAATGCGACAAAGACGGTTGAAAAATGAAACACCGTCGTTTGTTGCATAACGATAAAACATGTAAAACGAAAGAACTGACAGACAACTCAAAATTTAATAATAGAGAAAATTACAGAAGCAGAAATACCAAAGTTGCGGGACATCAAAATGATAATCAACATAAAAATTTTTAAATTTTTACTTCAAGTCATTCCTGTAACTTTATTTGGAAAAAATAACATAAAAATTGATACATATGCTTTATTGGACGAGGCATCAACCGTTACATTAATTGATAGTAATTTAGTTATGTTGTGATGAGCACGATGGACCCGCAGAGTGTATAACTACATTCTGCTCTGAGCCCCGGGACGTTTCAAACCATCTCCACAGAGCAGGTCCGTTATAATGAGCATCATGTTTATCTTACAAGGCCCTTACAATCCCGTATAATGATATGTAACCCTGTTTCTCCTTTTCCCCTTAGATTTTCTAATAGAAGGTTTAGTAGATATTTATATTCCGTTAAAATATACTTTTATTTTTTAACTGGAAGTACCTAAACTTACAATATAAACAAACAAGTTCTAAATAAACAGCAAAGTAATAAACTAGAAGAAGATTTCTACCTTCGATAATCTAAATTATAATTCCGTCAAGTACCTTTTATTATTTCGGAAGACTTTAATGCGCATAGCCTGATGTGCTCCTCTGAAACTGATCCGAGAGGAGAGGTGATAGAATCCTTCATCGAACAATCGAACCTGTGCCTCTAAAACAACGACGAGCTTACATATCTAGATTCTAGAACCGGGAAACAAGACGCACTCGAACTACTCTGTTGTGTGTGTTCCCCGTCGATATCAAGAATTGCAGACTTCAGTGTGTCGTCTAACCTTTATGGAAGCTACCACTTTTAACTTTTTTCAACTTTCAACCTTAATAACCCGGAGTCAAAATCAGAATTCCGTTGGTCTTTCAAAAATCCTGACTGGGATGCTTTTCGAGAGCATCTAATTAATCTTCCTTCTTACCTTCCTAGCGAGGAAGAACGTGTTGAAACCCTTCTCGACTATCTGACATCTGATATCATGTCAGCAGCACTGGCCTCGATTCCTCCAACACAACCTGGATGAGGACAACCTGTCCCTTGGTGGAATAAGGACTGCAGAATGGCCTTGGCAGACCGACGGGAATCATTGTGGTATTTTAAATCAATTTAGACAACTTACAACCTAAAACAATGCAGAAAAGCTCGAGCCAAATGCGAATTTGTGTTCTTGCAAGCAAAAAAATCTTCCTGGAAAAACTACGGACCCGCAATTATTTAAGGGACAGACTAAAGAGAGGTATAGAGGAAGGTGACGATTCTTTCCGGTAAGAGACCGAAAGCAGCAACTACCGTGATAGAAGATGAATCTCACTATATCTTGGACCCCCATCTTGTTTTTTAACTTCTTGCCCGGCATTTTGCTTGTGTCAGTTCATACACGACCTACTCAACGCGGTTTCAAAGCATCAAAATCGAAACAGAAAGTTAAGAGTTGGATTTCAGTTCTGAGAAGATCGAGGATTACAACAGGCCTCTCAGCTGTTGGGAACTTGATACCGGCTTGAAGAAATTGGAAAAAACTGCTCCTGGCCCCGACCATATCCATAGTAAAATGTTAAAAAAAAAACCCTCCATCTACCTTCAAACGCTACTTACAGAAACTCTACAACTTAATATGGACGTCGGACAGTTATCCAGACAGATGGCGGACATTGACAATCATACAGATTCAAAAACTAGGAAAAGACTCAAGACAGACAGAATCTTACAGACCTACTAAAACCATCGGGAAGCTCGGGGAAAAAATTGTAAATTCAAGACTGATATATGAAGTGGAATCAAGGAAATTACTCCCTCCTCACCAAAACGGCTTTCGACAGAACAGATCGACTATTGACAACATTTCAAAATTAGAACCATAGGTGAGAAGCGGATTTTTTCTAGGAAACGCGACGATAGGAGTCTTCTTCGATCTTGAAACAGCCTACGAAAGGACTTGGAAACACTCTATTGTACGCCAGCTGCACTGAATGGGCTTTAGAGGGCATTTGCTGCCCTAAAAAACAGCATAAAAAAGTGTTTTTTCCATTTTACCCCCTTTTTATTAGAAAATTTTCAATATTATTAGTGATCCTGAGACATTGTTATTTGAACGGTGACATACATGATAAATGTAATAATCCATTGATTATTTCCTTTTGGCGTGTATTATTTAATTCAGAATTTGAACAAGCAAAATAACAAGTGAATAATTAATATATAATTCCATTTTTGAAAACTGGTCTTATTACAATTTTTTTTTTTTTTTTTTTTTTTTTTTTTCACCCATTCAAATTCTATACCAAAATATTCCTATATTATTATTAGCCAATAATACGCAGATTTCTTTGAAAATTCGCTCATTATGTTATGGTGCATGACTGGACTTTTTGTTGACGACATGACATTACTCTATAGGTCAAAGAACTTGGAGTCTGCTGCGGTTGTGATGCAGCAATAAAAAGAATTAACGAGTGGGTAAACAGGAAAGGACTGAGTTTCTTCCTTAGGGCTTTTAGGAAGAGACTTTGCAGACTAAGGATAGGACACGCTAGACTAACTCACAAGAGATAAGGACCGACCGCGATGCAGATTATGTGACGAAACCTTGACTGTAGCTCATCTACTGACTGACTGCCACCGTACTGTGCCACTGTACTGTTGATTTATACAACTTAGAATTTACATGGCTTAACTGAGACTCTATCAGAGACCTTAGCTGACAACCAGGCTACAATAAATAAATTGATACTCTACATGCAGGACGCTGGAAACTATACTGAAATCTGATTTTTTTATTTTAATATTATTTATATTTTTTTCATTAATTTGTTGCTTGAAATGAGGACAATGATTTATGATGATGATTGTTATTTTAATCAGTTGTTAGTTGTTAGTGACTGTGGTCAGTGTGTTAGTGACTGTGGTGAGTGTGTTAGTGACTGTGGTGAGTGTGTTAGTGACTGTGGTCAGTGTGTTAGTGACTGTGGTCAGTGTGTTAGTGACTGTGGTCAGTGTGTTAGTGACTGTGGTCAGTGTTTAGTGACTGTGGTCAGTGTGTTAGTGACTGTGGTCAGTGTGTTAGTGACTGTGGTCAGTGTGTTAGTGACTGTGGTCAGTGTGTTAGTGACTGTGGTCAGTGTGTTAGTGACTGTGGTCAGTGTGTTAGTGACTGTGGTCAGTGTGTTAGTGACTGTGGTCAGTGTGTTAGTGACTGTGGTCAGTGTGTTAGTGACTGTGGTCAGTGTGTTAGTGACTGTGGTCAGTGTGTTAGTGACTGTGGTCAGTGTGTTAGTGACTGTGGTCAGTGTGTTAGTGACTGTGGTCAGTGTGTTAGTGACTGTGGTCAGTGTGTTAGTGACTGTGGTCAGTGTGTTAGTGACTGTGGTCAGTGTGTTAGTGACTGTGGTCAGTGTGTTAGTGACTGTGGTCAGTGTGTTAGTGACTGTGGTCAGTGTGTTAGTGACTGTGGTCAGTGTGTTAGTGACTGTGGTCAGTGTGTTAGTGACTGTGGTCAGTGTGTTAGTGACTGTGGTCAGTGTGTTAGTGACTGTGGTCAGTGTGTTAGTGACTGTGGTCAGTGTGTTAGTGACTGTGGTCAGTGTGTTAGTGACTGTGGTCAGTGTGTTAGTGACTGTGGTCAGTGTGTTAGTGACTGTGGTCAGTGTGTTAGTGACTGTGGTCAGTGTGTTAGTGACTGTGGTCAGTGTGTTAGTGACTGTGGTCAGTGTGTTAGTGACTGTGGTCAGTGTGTTAGTGACTGTGGTCAGTGTGTTAGTGACTGTGGTCAGTGTGTTAGTGACTGTGGTCAGTGTGTTAGTGACTGTGGTCAGTGTGTTAGTGACTGTGGTCAGTGTGTTAGTGACTGTGGTCAGTGTGTTAGTGACTGTGGTCAGTGTGTTAGTGACTGTGGTCAGTGTGTTAGTGACTGTGGTCAGTGTGTTAGTGACTGTGGTCAGTGTGTTAGTGACTGTGGTCAGTGTGTTAGTGACTGTGGTCAGTGTGTTAGTGACTGTGGTCAGTGTGTTAGTGACTGTGGTCAGTGTGTTAGTGACTGTGGTCAGTGTGTTAGTGACTGTGGTCAGTGTGTTAGTGACTGTGGTCAGTGTGTTAGTGACTGTGGTCAGTGTGTTAGTGACTGTGGTCAGTGTGTTAGTGACTGTGGTCAGTGTGTTAGTGACTGTGGTCAGTGTGTTAGTGACTGTGGTCAGTGTGTTAGTGACTGTGGTCAGTGTGTTAGTGACTGTGGTCAGTGTGTTAGTGACTGTGGTCAGTGTGTTAGTGACTGTGGTCAGTGTGTTAGTGACTGTGGTCAGTGTGTTAGTGACTGTGGTCAGTGTGTTAGTGACTGTGGTCAGTGTGTTAGTGACTGTGGTCAGTGTGTTAGTGACTGTGGTCAGTGTGTTAGTGACTGTGGTCAGTGTGTTAGTGACTGTGGTCAGTGTGTTAGTGACTGTGGTCAGTGTGTTAGTGACTGTGGTCAGTGTGTTAGTGACTGTGGTCAGTGTGTTAGTGACTGTGGTCAGTGTGTTAGTGACTGTGGTCAGTGTGTTAGTGACTGTGGTCAGTGTGTTAGTGACTGTGGTCAGTGTGTTAGTGACTGTGGTCAGTGTGTTAGTGACTGTGGTCAGTGTGTTAGTGACTGTGGTCAGTGTGTTAGTGACTGTGGTCAGTGTGTTAGTGACTGTGGTCAGTGTGTTAGTGACTGTGGTCAGTGTGTTAGTGACTGTGGTCAGTGTGTTAGTGACTGTGGTCAGTGTGTTAGTGACTGTGGTCAGTGTGTTAGTGACTGTGGTCAGTGTGTTAGTGACTGTGGTCAGTGTGTTAGTGACTGTGGTCAGTGTGTTAGTGACTGTGGTCAGTGTGTTAGTGACTGTGGTCAGTGTGTTAGTGACTGTGGTCAGTGTGTTAGTGACTGTGGTCAGTGTGTTAGTGACTGTGGTCAGTGTGTTAGTGACTGTGGTCAGTGTGTTAGTGACTGTGGTCAGTGTGTTAGTGACTGTGGTCAGTGTGTTAGTGACTGTGGTCAGTGTGTTAGTGACTGTGGTCAGTGTGTTAGTGACTGTGGTCAGTGTGTTAGTGACTGTGGTCAGTGTGTTAGTGACTGTGGTCAGTGTGTTAGTGACTGTGGTCAGTGTGTTAGTGACTGTGGTCAGTGTGTTAGTGACTGTGGTCAGTGTGTTAGTGACTGTGGTCAGTGTGTTAGTGACTGTGGTCAGTGTGTTAGTGACTGTGGTCAGTGTGTTAGTGACTGTGGTCAGTGTGTTAGTGACTGTGGTCAGTGTGTTAGTGACTGTGGTCAGTGTGTTAGTGACTGTGGTCAGTGTGTTAGTGACTGTGGTCAGTGTGTTAGTGACTGTGGTCAGTGTGTTAGTGACTGTGGTCAGTGTGTTAGTGACTGTGGTCAGTGTGTTAGTGACTGTGGTCAGTGTGTTAGTGACTGTGGTCAGTGTGTTAGTGACTGTGGTCAGTGTGTTAGTGACTGTGGTCAGTGTGTTAGTGACTGTGGTCAGTGTGTTAGTGACTGTGGTCAGTGTGTTAGTGACTGTGGTCAGTGTGTTAGTGACTGTGGTCAGTGTGTTAGTGACTGTGGTCAGTGTGTTAGTGACTGTGGTCAGTGTGTTAGTGACTGTGGTCAGTGTGTTAGTGACTGTGGTCAGTGTGTTAGTGACTGTGGTCAGTGTGTTAGTGACTGTGGTCAGTGTGTTAGTGACTGTGGTCAGTGTGTTAGTGACTGTGGTCAGTGTGTTAGTGACTGTGGTCAGTGTGTTAGTGACTGTGGTCAGTGTGTTAGTGACTGTGGTCAGTGTGTTAGTGACTGTGGTCAGTGTGTTAGTGACTGTGGTCAGTGTGTTAGTGACTGTGGTCAGTGTGTTAGTGACTGTGGTCAGTGTGTTAGTGACTGTGGTCAGTGTGTTAGTGACTGTGGTCAGTGTGTTAGTGACTGTGGTCAGTGTGTTAGTGACTGTGGTCAGTGTGTTAGTGACTGTGGTCAGTGTGTTAGTGACTGTGGTCAGTGTGTTAGTGACTGTGGTCAGTGTGTTAGTGACTGTGGTCAGTGTGTTAGTGACTGTGGTCAGTGTGTTAGTGACTGTGGTCAGTGTGTTAGTGACTGTGGTCAGTGTGTTAGTGACTGTGGTCAGTGTGTTAGTGACTGTGGTCAGTGTGTTAGTGACTGTGGTCAGTGTGTTAGTGACTGTGGTCAGTGTGTTAGTGACTGTGGTCAGTGTGTTAGTGACTGTGGTCAGTGTGTTAGTGACTGTGGTCAGTGTGTTAGTGACTGTGGTCAGTGTGTTAGTGACTGTGGTCAGTGTGTTAGTGACTGTGGTCAGTGTGTTAGTGACTGTGGTCAGTGTGTTAGTGACTGTGGTCAGTGTGTTAGTGACTGTGGTCAGTGTGTTAGTGACTGTGGTCAGTGTGTTAGTGACTGTGGTCAGTGTGTTAGTGACTGTGGTCAGTGTGTTAGTGACTGTGGTCAGTGTGTTAGTGACTGTGGTCAGTGTGTTAGTGACTGTGGTCAGTGTGTTAGTGACTGTGGTCAGTGTGTTAGTGACTGTGGTCAGTGTGTTAGTGACTGTGGTCAGTGTGTTAGTGACTGTGGTCAGTGTGTTAGTGACTGTGGTCAGTGTGTTAGTGACTGTGGTCAGTGTGTTAGTGACTGTGGTCAGTGTGTTAGTGACTGTGGTCAGTGTGTTAGTGACTGTGGTCAGTGTGTTAGTGACTGTGGTCAGTGTGTTAGTGACTGTGGTCAGTGTGTTAGTGACTGTGGTCAGTGTGTTAGTGACTGTGGTCAGTGTGTTAGTGACTGTGGTCAGTGTGTTAGTGACTGTGGTCAGTGTGTTAGTGACTGTGGTCAGTGTGTTAGTGACTGTGGTCAGTGTGTTAGTGACTGTGGTCAGTGTGTTAGTGACTGTGGTCAGTGTGTTAGTGACTGTGGTCAGTGTGTTAGTGACTGTGGTCAGTGTGTTAGTGACTGTGGTCAGTGTGTTAGTGACTGTGGTCAGTGTGTTAGTGACTGTGGTCAGTGTGTTAGTGACTGTGGTCAGTGTGTTAGTGACTGTGGTCAGTGTGTTAGTGACTGTGGTCAGTGTGTTAGTGACTGTGGTCAGTGTGTTAGTGACTGTGGTCAGTGTGTTAGTGACTGTGGTCAGTGTGTTAGTGACTGTGGTCAGTGTGTTAGTGACTGTGGTCAGTGTGTTAGTGACTGTGGTCAGTGTGTTAGTGACTGTGGTCAGTGTGTTAGTGACTGTGGTCAGTGTGTTAGTGACTGTGGTCAGTGTGTTAGTGACTGTGGTCAGTGTGTTAGTGACTGTGGTCAGTGTGTTAGTGACTGTGGTCAGTGTGTTAGTGACTGTGGTCAGTGTGTTAGTGACTGTGGTCAGTGTGTTAGTGACTGTGGTCAGTGTGTTAGTGACTGTGGTCAGTGTGTTAGTGACTGTGGTCAGTGTGTTAGTGACTGTGGTCAGTGTGTTAGTGACTGTGGTCAGTGTGTTAGTGACTGTGGTCAGTGTGTTAGTGACTGTGGTCAGTGTGTTAGTGACTGTGGTCAGTGTGTTAGTGACTGTGGTCAGTGTGTTAGTGACTGNTATGTGCAAAATTTGGAGAAGATTGAATGACGGGAAGTGGTTCAAAATTAGGGTAATAGGTGTGCGATGAAACTTACAAAGCAAAGTAATATAAGACCAGTAAAAATAACAATAATAAGAAGAAATAATTAGTCAAAAGTATAAAATGTATAAGAAAAGATAAGGTAAGGTATAAGATAGATAATGGTTAATTATTAATAAGTAATCTCATATTTAGTAGATCTCTGGGCCACTGCCTCCTTAGGCGACGAGGTGGGTTATCAGAGATGGATTGACAAGAAAGGAGTTCTACTAAAGTATTGGGGTGATTTAATAAGGACTCGTGGAATTTCTGGTATCTGGATATAGATAGGTCGCGGACAAAAGGGATATTGAGATCAATGTGGATGTTGAGGTTAGACACATAGAAGGGAGCATCGGTGGTTTTACGAAGGATTTTTAATTGGAGAGTTTGTACTTGACGGGAGTTGGAAGGCTTGGTTCTACCCTAAACCAGCCGGTTTTAAAACTGTATTATAAATGAGAAGTTTAATACTCAGAGTAATTTTGGATCTACGATCTAGAAGACGAAGCAGCAACTTTTAGAGTCTTGTGATGTCAGTACGTTTAGTTCTAGTGTGATTGTGCTAGGGGAGTCGTCGATAAAGGTGAAGGCTGAGGTAACGGAAAGTGCTAGATTGAGGAATGAGAACTTGGTTAAGAATGACTGGAGGACAGGTGCTATGTCGAAGAGTAAAGGTGATATGGACACTTTTCTGCTCGTTAATCCAGATCCTCCTTTTTTTAACCAAGGCTCGGGAAGGAGGAGGTGACTTTGAGAAGGTGGCAAGGACTGAGGAAGGGTGTTGAGGGATGTCATGTGTGTAGAAGGAATATATGAGGGGTCCAAGAATACTACCCTGAGGAACTCCAGCTCTTACAGGGCATATGGATGAGGAAGAGATTCCTAAACTTGCACGGAAAGATCTATCAGTGAGAAAGGAATTGAGGATGATGTAGTAAGTGAAGGGAAGGACTCCCTTGAGTTTCCAAAGCAGCCCAGCGTGCCAAACTCTGCCAAAAACTTGTGCCTCGTCCAGGAAGACAGCTGAAAAAACTTTTTCGTCTCTAAGGTGGAGGCAATGACATCGACAATACGATGACACTATTAGATGGTGGAGTGGTGAGCACGGAAACCAAACTGATGGTCAGGTAGGAATGGTTCAAGTATGGGAAGGAGTCTACGAAGAAGGAGCTTTTCTAGGACTTTTCCCATTACTGGGAGAGTGCATAACAGCAATTACTGTACTCTTAAAGAGCTTTCCAACTATGTGCATCTTGAAGTGTAAATACTATTTTGACTTTTGTACCCCGTACCCGTAAGTACTTTTTTTTTTTTTTTTTTTTTTTTTTTTTTTTTTTTTTTTTTTTTTTTTTTTTTTNAGATATGGTACTACTAAACTATACAGTGTGGCCTATGGACCCTCGTTGTGTGCTGACTAGCACTCACTTGACATGTTTATTAATAACAAATGATTACTGGTGGTCATTAATAAAGTTCGACCATGTCCTCTTCAAAAAAATATGTAAACCTGAATGTTCAGTAGAATTTGAATTTAGCGATACTGTCCGAAATTTAGGCAGGGTGATAGAAGGAAGTTTAAAGATTTCTCTCTTGCAGCGCATCAAAGAAAATTTGGTGAAAACGATTTGAAGACAAAGGGAAATCCAAAACCCTGCTCGATATGCAAACAATCGTGTAGGAAATGGGAAAACTGTCCGACGTTTTAGGGTTAAACGTGGATGAGAGATGGAAATTAGTTACCAAGTTTAGAAGTATATTCCAAGCCTGAAAGAAATGCATCAAGTACGTCAATGTGCTTCAAGAGAGAAATGCGACAAAGACGGTTGAAAAATGAAACACCGTCGTTTGTTGCATAACGATAAAACATGTAAAACGAAAGAACTGACAGACAACTCAAAATTTAATAATAGAGAAAATTACAGAAGCAGAAATACCAAAGTTGCGGGACATCAAAATGATAATCAACATAAAAATTTTTAAATTTTTACTTCAAGTCATTCCTGTAACTTTATTTGGAAAAAATAACATAAAAATTGATACATATGCTTTATTGGACGAGGCATCAACCGTTACATTAATTGATAGTAATTTAGTTATGTTGTGATGAGCACGATGGACCCGCAGAGTGTATAACTACATTCTGCTCTGAGCCCCGGGACGTTTCAAACCATCTCCACAGAGCAGGTCCGTTATAATGAGCATCATGTTTATCTTACAAGGCCCTTACGATCCCGTATAATGATATGTAACCCTGTTTCTCCTTTTCCCCTTAGATTTTCTAATAGAAGGTTTAGTAGATATTTATATTCCGTTAAAATATACTTTTATTTTTTAACTGGAAGTACCTAAACTTACAATATAAACAAACAAGTTCTAAATAAACAGCAAAGTAATAAACTAGAAGAAGATTTCTACCTTCGATAATCTAAATTATAATTCCGTCAAGTACCTTTTATTATTTCGGAAGACTTTAATGCGCATAGCCTGATGTGGGGCTCCTCTGAAACTGATCCGAGAGGAGAGGTGATAGAATCCTTCATCGAACAATCGAACCTGTGCCTCTAAAACAACGACGAGCTTACATATCTAGATTCTAGAACCGGGAAACAAGACGCACTCGAACTACTCTGTTGTGTGTGTTCCCCGTCGATATCAAGAATTGCAGACTTCAGTGTGTCGTCTAACCTTTATGGAAGCTACCACTTTTAACTTTTTTCAACTTTCAACCTTAATAACCCGGAGTCAAAATCAGAATTCCGTTGGTCTTTCAAAAATCCTGACTGGGATGCTTTTCGAGAGCATCTAATTAATCTTCCTTCTTACCTTCCTAGCGAGGAAGAACGTGTTGAAACCCTTCTCGACTATCTGACATCTGATATCATGTCAGCAGCACTGGCCTCGATTCCTCCAACACAACCTGGATGAGGACAACCTGTCCCTTGGTGGAATAAAGACTGTAGAATGGCCTTGGCAGAACGAAGGAAGGCATTGTGGCATTTTAAATCTAACTCCACAACTTACAACCTAATAAAATACAGAAAAGCTCGAGCCAAATGCGAATTTGTGTTCTTGCAAGCAAAAAAATCTTCCTGGAAAAACTACGGACCCGCAATTATTTAAGGGACAGACTAAAGAGAGGTATAGAGGAAGGTGACGATTCTTTCCGGTAAGAGACCGAAAGCAGCAACTACCGTGATAGAAGATGAATCTCACTATATCTTGGACCCCCATCTTGTTTTTTAACTTCTTGCCCGGCATTTTGCTTGTGTCAGTTCATACACGACCTACTCAACGCGGTTTCAAAGCATCAAAATCGAAACAGAAAGTTAAGAGTTGGATTTCAGTTCTGAGAAGATCGAGGATTACAACAGGCCTCTCAGCTGTTGGGAACTTGATACCGGCTTGAAGAAATTGGAAAAAACTGCTCCTGGCCCCGACCATATCCATAGTAAAATGTTAAAAAAAAAACCCTCCATCTACCTTCAAACGCTACTTACAGAAACTCTACAACTTAATATGGACGTCGGACAGTTATCCAGACAGATGGCGGACATTGACAATCATACAGATTCAAAAACTAGGAAAAGACTCAAGACAGACAGAATCTTACAGACCTACTAAAACCATCGGGAAGCTCGGGGAAAAAATTGTAAATTCAAGACTGATATATGAAGTGGAATCAAGGAAATTACTCCCTCCTCACCAAAACGGCTTTCGACAGAACAGATCGACTATTGACAACATTTCAAAATTAGAACCATAGGTGAGAAGCGGATTTTTTCTAGGAAACGCGACGATAGGAGTCTTCTTCGATCTTGAAACAGCCTACGAAAGGACTTGGAAACACTCTATTGTACGCCAGCTGCACTGAATGGGCTTTAGAGGGCATTTGCTGCCCTAAAAAACAGCATAAAAAAGTGTTTTTTCCATTTTACCCCCTTTTTATTAGAAAATTTTCAATATTATTAGTGATCCTGAGACATTGTTATTTGAACGGTGACATACATGATAAATGTAATAATCCATTGATTATTTCCTTTTGGCGTGTATTATTTAATTCAGAATTTGAACAAGCAAAATAACAAGTGAATAATTAATATATAATTCCATTTTTGAAAACTGGTCTTATTACAATTTTTTTTTTTTTTTTGGTTTCTGTATTCTTCACCTTAGTTGTTTTCATGTGCAAAATTTGGAGAAGATTGAATGACGGGAAGTGGTTCAAAATTGGGGTAATAGGTGTGCGATGAAACTTACAAAGCAAAGTAATATAAGACCAGTAAAAATAACAATAATAAGAAGAAATAATTAGTCAAAATTATAAAATGTATAAGAAAAGATAAGGTAAGGTATAAGATAGATAATGGTTAATTATTAATAAGTAATCTCATATTTAGTAGATCTCTGGGCCACTGCCTCCTTAGGCGACGAGGTGGGTTATCAGAGATGGATTGACAAGAAAGGAGTTCTACTAAAGTATTGGGGTGATTTAATAAGGACTCGTGGAATTTCTGGTATCTGGATATAGATAGGTCGCGGACAAAAGGGATATTGAGATCAATGTGGATGTTGAGGTTAGACACATAGAAGGGAGCATCGGTGGTTTTACGAAGGATTTGTAATTGGAGAGTTTGTACTTGACGGGAGTTGGAAGGCTTGGTTCTACCCTAAACCAGCCGGTTTTAAAACTGTATTATAAATGAGAAGTTTAATACTCAGAGTAATTTTGGATCTACGATCTAGAAGACGAAGCAGCAACTTTTAGAGTCTTGTGATGTCAGTACGTTTAGTTCTAGTGTGATTGTGCTAGGGGAGTCGTCGATAAAGGTGAAGGCTGAGGTAACGGAAAGTGCTAGATTGAGGAATGAGAACTTGGTTAAGAATGACTGGAGGACAGGTGCTATGTCGAAGAGTAAAGGTGATATGGACACTTTTCTGCTCGTTAATCCAGATCCTCCTTTTTTTAACCAAGGCTCGGGAAGGAGGAGGTGACTTTGAGAAGGTGGCAAGGACTGAGGAAGGGTGTTGAGGGATGTCATGTGTGTAGAAGGAATATATGAGGGGTCCAAGAATACTACCCTGAGGAACTCCAGCTCTTACAGGGCATATGGATGAGGAAGAGATTCCTAAACTTGCACGGAAAGATCTATCAGTGAGAAAGGAATTGAGGATGATGTAGTAAGTGAAGGGAAGGACTCCCTTGAGTTTCCAAAGCAGCCCAGCGTGCCCAACTCTGCCAAAAACTTGTGCCTCGTCCAGGAAGACAGCTGAAAAAACTTTTTCGTCTCTAAGGTGGAGGCAATGACATCGACAATACGATGACACTATTAGATGGTGGAGTGGTGAGCACGGAAACCAAACTGATGGTCAGGTAGGAATGGTTCAAGTATGGGAAGGAGTCTGCGGAGAAGGAGCTTTTCTAGGATTTTCCCCATTACAGGGAGAAGGCTTATAGGTCGATAGGATGATGGAAGATGAGGAGGCTTGGATGGTTTAGGAATCATTATAATTGTGGCGAATTTCCATTGGGTAGGAAAGTGGGTTGTTTTAAGGACAGAGTT
This sequence comes from Gerris buenoi, assembly GCA_001010745.2. NCBI lineage: Eukaryota > Metazoa > Arthropoda > Insecta > Hemiptera > Gerridae > Gerris > Gerris buenoi. Next base: position 32,114 of record KZ652942.1, read on the forward strand.
AAATATGTAGGTAAGGAAAAGGATACCTTTTTTAGGAAGGTGTTTAAGGATTTCTGAGGTAATAAGGTCATAACCGGGAGCTTTTCGTGGTTGTAGGTGTTTAATGCAGTAAAGGATGTCCGAGGGATTAAAGGATTTGGGAGGTGGAGACAGTTGGAAGGGAGCTAGGAGATCTTTGTTAATATGGTTTACATGGTCATGATCAATTATATCTGGATGTGGAGAGAAAAGGTTTGTGAGGTGTTGAGCAAAGACTTCTACCTTTTCAG
>KZ652942.1:56079-69793 GCA_001010745.2 Gerris buenoi
TTTTTTAATTTAAATAGTTGAATAATAGTATTTGATAAGTAAGTATCATGAAATAAAAACTATTTATAGGAAATTTTTTTCTGCCGCTAGTAGGAAAAATATTGTATGCAACAAGGCAGCAAAGGAAACATTTCTGCCTCATTAATATATTGCCTACTTCGGCTTCGCCTCGGCAGTCAATCTAATAAATTACCTGCCTCGGCAGTTAATTTCCATAGCCTGACCTTGCCTTCGGCTCGGAGGCTAACTTAATCATTCGTCAGAAAAATTCCATTTTGCTGCCTAGTTACATAAATAACTATTCCCTTATGGAACCTATTGGGGTAAAATCAACTTGGTTAACGTTGTGCTTGATAAAGCGATCACATCACTGAAAGAAAGATTCCAGCTTATAGAAAAACAAAGCTAATCTTTTAATCCTTATATCAAATAGACACGAGATAAAGAGGATAATAAAACATGTAGAAATCCCGAAACTGTCTTAAGTGATGAGGAACGTGATTGATGGTCAAGATTTTTTCAATGAACTCTAATTATTTGCAGTTATGTTGACCTCAGGTACCTCTCCAGCCAAAGCCTTGTGTTTTATTTCAAAACATGGCTATGAGGACTCATTTCCAAATGTTTTTGTAATCATAAAAATACTTCTCACTCTTCCTGTGCCAGTGGTGAGTAGTGAAGGTTTTTTTTTTTTCAAATTAAAATTCATAAAGATACATTTAATATCAACCATATATTTCAAGAATGATTAAATGGACTAACTTTGATGGTCATTGAAAATTATATTCTCCATTGAATACAAACAAATGCATAAATAAGGGATTATGCCGTATTAAAAAGTACTTGTGACAAGTCAATTTCCTACACCTTTATTATTATTAAGTGTGTGTGGGAGGGGGGGGGGGAGGCGTTGAAATATTATTCGCTTACACTAAAATAATAGGCAGGGCTGACAATTTAGTCTGATCAATCCATCTGCCTCCTGATTTCATGTATAATACAGCTTGATTGATCAGGTGGCAGGCCTTGAGACAAACTGTTCAGCCTAAACTGTCAGGCAGGGCGGATAGTGTGTACCCAAGTTTTAAAGATCTAAATTCATTATATAAATATATTTTTCATCCCCTTTAAAGTAAGATTGTAATCATTATCTAAGCTTAGAATATTTTTTAAGTTCACCAAGTACTGTTTCAATTGCAAATAGGTTATCCTGGAATTGGGTTGGCTTGAATTTTCCACAATATCCACCGTCAATCCTACACAATGGAAGGGCTTTAAGGCACTGAGCTTTTACTTTATTCATCCTACTGGATTGGGATTGTGAGCAGAGGACTTTAAATCTATTTAATTTTTTCAAAATATCTTCATTTTTGTAAAAAGCCTGAAAAAATAAAACATGACATAAGTATAAAAAGTGATTTGTTACCAAACAAAAACAAAAATATGAAACTTAAATGAAATCTTAAAGGTAAAAAATGCTATTAAAATGTGCCATACCATACAATACTTAGTGAGGGGTAAGGCACTATGTTGCTTAGGGTGCTTTTGAGACACTGACTTATAATTAAATTATTTTTAAATAAATTTATTATCAAGAAAGCCAACATTTTAATTCAGTCAGCACTTAATTTGTTTGTAATCAGTAAACTGGTGACTTGCAATCTCAATAAGTGAAACCCACCAGTTAAGTGAATAAAATTCAATATATTATTTACTAAGAAGACAAAACTAATTTAGTCTTGCCTTTAACAAACAAGTTGCTAGTTTGAGTGGAAGTTGAGTTATACTAGGCATCACGGGGCCTTATTATTGAAGCAAGCGTAATGCAATAAATATTGAATATTAAAAAAGTAGTTTATCATGTTGAGCTGATAGTTAAAGAGGATGAGTGTAATAGTCGTATAGTGGTGAAGCCGGGTTTCTTTCTACCTCATTCACTTAACTTGCACACCCTAACAAAGCAGTGAAGCCTCATTCTAGGGGTTGAGGATTGAAGCGAGAAGGTGGTGGAGCCCCTTAATATAGTACTTTTAATATAAAAACTTCTTTAGAAGGGGAAATAAAAATGATTAAGCATTAACAATACATACCATTGCTATAATTGGTTCTTTTATTAAGACCCAAATAATAGTTGCACATTTACAAAATAGAGAGGGCATGTTAGTGAGGTACTTCATCATTATACCCAATAAAATGTCTGTGTATGAATTACTTTTCATTACCTTAAACAAAGAAAAGTTACATTTAATATAATATAAATAGACAAATTGTGTAATATTCTCATTATTTTAATATCACTATTAAATTACGTTCAAGTTTGACATAAAAAAAGAAAAGAAAGAAAAAAAAAAAAAACATAAAAAAGATTATTTCCTTATTTCAACCCGATTAGATCAAAAGAAGAATAAAAAATGTAATAAAATATTTTGCTTACATGGAAAAGCCCCAGAGCGTTAGCCTTAGCAAGATTCATAACTATGTTAAGGCCTACATCGCAAACATCAAAATAGTGAGGAGCTCTGTTGGCATTATGAAGAGTAGTCCAAAGCATCCTATGAAATTCAAGACTTACACATAGTTCAGAACTTAATTCTCGTGAGTACTTAGTTAGTCTGTCTGCAAATGCAAGAAACAAAAAATCAATTTATATTATTTATCATGATTTAGCTTAACAAATTTTAACTTAGAAAACAATTAGTATTTGGCAGTGCAATGCTAGGGTGGGACAAAATTAGAAGGGGGCCAATTACGCCCTCTCAGAATATGTTGTAAATATTTAAAAACAAAATCCTTAGTTGCAAAACCATAATGCGTAACAAGATTAAGTGAGGAATAAAAAATCCATTAATAAATAGCACATTTCACGTCTAGTGCAGGAAGTAGCATTTTGCATGAGTGTGGAGTTTGCACCCAAGCGACAGCGAAGGTAGTAAAACCACACGAGCATAGCAAAATGCAGTTTACGCACGAGTTGGGTACAGTACTTTATCTATGATTGTGATAATATGGATTGTGATGGATTTTAATAATAAATACAAAAAAAAAAATTAACTTCCTGTATGTAGGTTCGTATTTCTCTTTTGATTAAGATGACATTAATTCATTAGTTGTATTTTGTGCCGATATTAATTATTTCGGGAGGCGTATTATTCTCCTCATTTCGTCATAATCATTTAAAGGCGGAACACACTTGAGCATTCACCCTGAATGAGCATGCGTTTCCGTTCAGCTCACCCTATCCATTCCTAAGCAAATCTGGGTGAACGCATGCTCATTCGAACGGATGCTCTAGCGTGTCCCCGCCTTAAATCACTCATTTTTTTTCCACTAAAAACTCGATATAAATAGATACTTTAATTAAAAAAAACAGCAAATTAGTTTTGATAAATGTAAACAACTCGCTAATGGTGTATTAAGGTGAAGAATTCTTCACCGAATTATGAACGCGCATGCGCAATGAATACAGCTACAAAAAAAATCACGTTCTATGCATCTCAACAGAGATATAATGTTTATATTTCGTATCAATCATAGATAAAGTATATTATAGCCAGTCTGGGATGGCTTTTGGTAATGTGCCACTCCTAGGAAAGAGTAAAAGTCTCGTAGTGGAAATTGAGTTCCACCTTGGGGAATGAGGACCCTTCGATGATCACGTGGCACGCTGAATGTGGCAATTATCTTTAAGCAAGCTCTTTTGCTTGCTGAATATGGAATCCTAGTTATAAAACCTCTACAAAACACCTAACCCCTTGTCAGGTTTTGTTTGAGTTGGTGTTTAGTAGGTGTGCTTATTGAATTTTGGGTTGGTTCTTATTTAGGTTTTCTAAAACTCCACTTTTAGCTCACTATCCCATGTGAGTGCATAGGCTTGATATTCACGAGCAATAATAAAATTCCAACTGTGAGAATTCATGCCACACTTCGTGTAAATATACCAAGCAGAGCAAACTCCGACAAATCAACAATGTTGCCATTATGTAACAGATTTCCAGCTCATCCCAGGCTCATCCAGGTTCACCTATCTGCCTCATTAATCATCAAAAAGCTATTTAGGACGAAGATCTAATTACCGATAGCGAATTCAATTAACAGTTCTCCCCGTTCGTTCCTTACTCTAAGTCCTTCCTCACCAACGACCTCCACAGTTCCATTTTTTTCCTAATCTTGGATTCCAGTCACCCATCACTATTAGAAGCCGGGCTTTGTCTTCTTCTTCAGCTTCATGTAATAAGGAGTAGAAATCTTTTAACTCTTTGCTTTTGGCCGTAGTAGTGAGGGCACGGACTTGTATTATTTTTACTCGTTCTTGTTTCTTGTACCTTTTTTCCAGGATTCCAGTTTTTTTTTTTTTTTTTTTTTTTTTTTGGATATTCTTTTGCCTTATGTTTGAAGAATTTCACCAAGAATCCTGTCACATCTTCTCCTAGTTCTCCATTGTAATATAACTTCTTGCCATCTGCCAAATTAATGCTTGTAATATGTGTTTTTTTAACTTCTGATAGTCCAACAATGTCCATTCAATTGATTTGAACTTTGTATACTTTTTTTTTTCTTCTAGAGTGAAAAGTTCTTTATAAATTTCTCGTAATTCTTTAGAAAAGTCCTATTTGAATTTTTAAAGTGTTTAAAGCACTCATCTAGATTTAGTTTTGTTGCACAGTTTAATTTATAAGGATTGGATTCCTCTTATTAAAGAGGTTCACTTCTTTGCTTCTCTCCGAGTTAAGAGAATTGACTATGCTATGAATGATTTGCTTAACGTAATTAAGCAAAACAATTACTAGAGACCAAAAAAAAAAAAAAAAAAAAAAAAAAAAAAAAAAAAAAAAAAAAAAAAAAAAAAAAAAAAAAAAATTGGACAACTTTTTAGAGCATTGTTTCCCTAGAAGTTTCCCATTTTAGCTAACACTGAAGAAATAAAATTTCAGTCATTTTATGTTCAAAAGAAAACTTAGAGCAAGGGAAATGATACTTTAAGTCTATTTGCAGGAAAGTTTTATAAAGAGTAAGTACAATAAAAAAAATATAACAAATAAAAACACTTACAAAACATTAGAAGCAAATCATATTTTTCTTTGAGACTTCCTCGAGTGTTTTTCAAACTAAACATGGTGGCAACGTATCGCTGCCTTAAAGGTTCAGATAAGAGTGGTTCTTGTCTTGCCAGATCAGCTTTGGCTTTCCTGGCCAAAAGCAAGTCTCTATATTTCTTTCTAACAACAAAGCATCTCCAAAGTGACTGTAAATATAACATTATTAATTAAATATAATAATAAAAAAAACAAAAAAAAAAACTAAACAACAAACTTTACAATAAAGAATAGTAAACAATAGTACTTATTAAAACTCATTACCTGAATTTTAATAGCAGCTTTTTCTTGAGTTTTAAGCCATTCTTTCTCGTTGTTCTTTTGAATTATATTGTTTCTTATGTGTCTCTGAATTTTCACAACACACTTTTTCAGAGCTAGATACTTCTTTCTCTCTTCCCTCATAGCACAGTAAGCTCTATACATTCTCTGAATTTTAATAGCACTTGATTTCATCAGAATATAATTATTTCTGTATGTTTTCAGTTGCCGGTAGTTTCTAAATCTAAGCTGAACAACTAAAGCAGCTTGTCTCATATTCAAAAAACGTTCTCTCTCTTCTCGCATTAAGCAAATGCTACGATACCACCTCTGAATTTTAACAGCTTGGAAGTCCATGTATTTAGTGTAAATTATATTTTGTTTTAGTTGTATATATCTTAATTTTTCTGCCTCTATAATTTTAACACTTCTAAACCATTTCTGTATTTTAATTGCACTTGTCCTCATTTTAATAAAATTACACTTACACGATTTCATCATTAAATAGCTTCTAAAATGATTTTGAATAATTAATGCTGACTGCTTTATTTGTAAAAATTTTATTTCTTCACTTTGCATCAATTTAACTCCTCTATACCACCTTTGAATTTTTATGATGCTGGCTTTTTTATTAAGGAATTCAGTTTTATATAATTTCATAAGCACATATGCTCGATATTTATTTTGAATTAATGCAGCTGAGCTCTTGATTTTTAAGAATTTTTCCCTTTCATGCCTCATGAGTTGACTTGCACGATACCACTTTTGAATTAAAATAGCAGAAGATTTCAGAGTCAAATAGTCAGACCTACATTGTTTAACTTGTAGGTATCCTCTAAATTTTTGTTGGATTTTAACAACAGAGTGTTCAACATTTAAGAAATGTTTTCTTTCAGACTTCATTTGCCTACAAGCTCTGAACCAATTTTGAATAATTATAATACATGACTTCATAAGTAGATAATCTGATCTGCATTTTTTCATAACCAGATATCCCCTGAACCTTTGTTGAATCAGTTGAGCTGACCCTTTCATGATCAAATATCTCTGACGTTCTATTCTCATTTTTTGAAGGGCCCGGTACCAAAGTTGTATCAAGCGGGTTGATGACTTAAGCTTCATGTAATCAGATTGGCATTTTTTCATAGCCAAATATCCTCTAAATTTACCCTGAATCAAAAGAGTAGAATTTTTTACATTTAGGAATCGCTGCCTTTCTATTTGCATAAGTTTACAAGCTCTAAACCAATTCTGAATCTTAATAGAAGAGGATCGCATTTCCAGATAATCAGACATGCATTTCTTCTTCAAAAGGTAGGCTCTAAGTCTACTCTGAATTATTTCTGCTGAATGCTTCATAAGCAGGAATTTCTGCCTTTCTGTCTTCATCAGTTTACAGGCTCTAAACCAATTCTGAATCTTAATGGAAGACGATCGCATTTCCAAATAATTAGACCTGCATTTCTTCTTCAAATAGTAGGCTCTAAGTCTGCTCTGAATTATTTCTGCTGAATGCTTCATAAGCAGGAATTTCTGCCTTTCTGTCTTCATATGTTTACAGGCTCTAAACCAATTCTGAATCTTAATAGAAGATGATCGCATTTCCAAATAATTAGACCTGCATTTCTTCTTCAAAAGGTAGGCTCTAAGTCTGCTCTGAATTATTTCTGCTGACTTTTTCATAAGCAGGAATTTCTGCCTTTCATTCTTCATAAGTTTACAGGCTTTGTACCAGTTTTGTATCTTTATAGAAGTTAAACGAATCTTTAAGTAGTCATACCGACATTTTTTCATGAGCAAGTAACCTCTGAATTTATGTTGAATTATTGCAGCTGAACTCTTTAAAAGCAAATAATGTTGCCTTTCTGACTTCATGAGTTTACAAGCTCTGTACCAATTCTGTATTTTTATAGTAGAGGACTTAACAAGTAGATAATCAGACCTGCATTTTTTCATTTGGAGATAGCTTCGGAAAGTGTTTTGAATAATTGTGGTTGATTTTTTTAGACACAAGTACTTTTGCCTTTCTGCTTTCATAAGTTGGCAAGCTCTAAACCAAATTTGAATCCTTATAGTTGAGGTTTTTAAATTCAAGAATTTTAATTTATCTGTCTTCATGAGTATGTATGCACGAAAATTATTTTGAATTGTAACAACAGATTTCCGTATGTGAATAAATTGTTTTCGGTCAGTTTTCATCTGAACAATATTCCTGTACCACATCTGTATTTTTAATGCTGATGTCTTTAGACAAAGGTATTCAGAGTGACATTTTTTCATTTGACAATAGACTCTAAAATTCCGCTGAATGGTTATAGCTGCTTGTTTCTGGCACTTATATTTTTGTCTTTGCAATTTCATGGTTTGACATGCTCTAAACCAGTTTTGAATTTTAATTGCTGATGATTTCATGATTAAATATTCAGATTTTAATTTCTTTGTTTGAGTATAACTTTTAAATCGTTGCTGAATTGTTATGGTAGATTTTTTTAAACACAAAAATTTCTGTCTTTCGTATTTCATGTTTTGCAAACCTCTGTACCATTGTTGTATTTTGATGACAGATATTTTTTGTTTTAAGTAATTTTCTCTACATTTTTTCATAACAAGGTATTCAGAATATCTGTTTTCGATCATCAATACACTCTTCTTAATACACAAGAATGATTTTCGTGATTCTTTCATCTTCTGACATGCTCGATACCAATTCTGAATCTTCAAAGTATTGGTTTTTAAAAATGTGAAATTATTTCTCAAAATAACCATTTCTTTGTAAGCTCTATATTTACATTGTATTTTAATAGCAGCATTTCTCTTTAAAAGATATGATCTCCTGCAGACTTTCATGCTGCGGTGAGCTCTGAATAAACGTTGAATTTTAATTACTGAGAATATCAAACTCAAATAATAATTTCTACACTTTTTCATGCACAAGTAAGATCTAAAGTATTGTTGGATAAGGATGGCACTTGATTGCTTTAAAAGGAAACCTTGCCTGTCAATTTTAGTTTGTCTCGATGATCTGTACCACCTTTGAATTTTCACAGTACAGGATTTCAATAAAGCAAAATGAGTTCTTGTTTTGATGGTTAGTTTAGATGCTCTATACCACCTTTGTATAGTTATTACACTTTTCTTCATTGAAGCTAAATACAGTTGGCACTGTTTAACCAACCTGTATTCCCTGTATTTTTTCTGAATAAGAGCAGCACATCTATTAAGTTTTTCAAGCATCAGTTGCTTAGATTCTAACTCCTGTTTTAAAGCAAATTTGTTAATAGAAAACCACTTCCTTACAGTTCGCCCTCTCCAGCAACTTTGAATGATGGTGGCAGCTTTAGCCTTCCTTTCTTCTTCTTTCATCCTTATACGTCTGTTGATAATAACATACAGAGATTTTTTTTTCCACCATATTTGAATTTTTTTAGCAGAAAATTCATACCGAGTTTTAATAAATTTATTTAAAATTTGCCAAAGAAGAGATAGTGTTTTTTCACGATGACCCATTGCAATATCCTTTGCTGCAATATCTCCAATAATCGAAAAACCTTCTGATTTCAAAGTGTTTAATGCAACTTGTACATTATTAACTTTCTGGAGAAGCGATACAGCTGGAGCTCTCAGTAACTTTCCCAAATCATTTCTTTTCAGTATAATCCCGACAGCTCGAGCAAGCCTAATACCATCACGAAGGTCAAGACGAGTTTTTATTGAATAGTCATACTCATCTAAGCAAGTTTGGTGATAAGTCAAAACATATCCAACACGTTTCATATTATTTTTCATTCCTCCAGTGCATTTCATGAATTCCCTAATAAATTCATCTAGCAATTCCTCACTAACCTGAAAAAAAACCAAAATTATTATTTCAGTCATAGAAAAGTGATATTAAATAATATCAATTAATGAAATTAAAATTTCACTAAAAAATTATGGACATGCATTTATTTATGTTAGCATTAACAGTTAATAAATCTTACTTTAATAGGAGAATTTTTCATAAAAAGACAAGGGTCAAATGGTATCATCCTTCGTGATTTAGCCCTATCCAAGAAAAAGATCAATAAAAGAAATTTTTCAACCACAAATGCATTCATTTCAGTCTAAAATCATAAGAGAAAAAAAAAATAAACAATTTATCACTTAATTATCAATAATGATTAATTAGAATGTCATGATAATTAAACAATTCTTACCCGATAACTATCCATTTTGATTTTATAATTCTTTTTAGATGCAACCTTTTTTTCAACAGATTCATTGGCTAAAAGATTCTGCTGCAAAAATATAACTATACCCTGGAAATCATTTATAGACTGAAGGTGTATTGTGGTTTTGTAAATAGCTTCAAGTCCAATTCGGAGCCAAAGGGGGTTGTATCTGCATAGCATCTTCACTATCAGCACTTTGCTACCTAATGTAAAAACAAAATATTGCCATTAAATTTTAATCAAAGGCATTATAAGAACCACTTCATTTTCTGTCTTTTTAAAGATTACACTATAGAAAAACTAGACTGCTCTTCTCATTTAAATTAATAAAAAAAAAAACTCAGATTTTATATCCAATTTATCGCTTGAATATAAGTTTAAATTTATATGATTAGATTTCTCAGCAATGTACTACCGTGTTTTTGCACACTGCAATAAGGTACACAATTTAGATTTTTACACAGTTATTTTATCATGTCAATCAGCCTCATGGCTGTGGTTCCTTATTATTATTATTAACAATTTGATATGACTTCATATTTAAAATAGTACTTAAGTAACGCATATAATTAACATTTTGTCAAAACAACTAATACTAAATACTAAAAATTATTGATAGTGAACACATATTTATGTCCTAATGCTAAGTTTAAAACTTAATTTTTAAAAACATTAAACTTGTTTAAAAAATAAGAACCCATTGTACCTACATTTCTTTATTAGAGATAGTAATTATTAGTTACTGTTGAAACGCCGAACGAATGTGAGAGGAATAAATAATATAAAAAAAATTGTCTTATTTTCAACCATATTCTTCACCTTAGTTGTTTCTATGTGTAAAATTTGGGAAAGATTGAATGACGGGAAGTGGTTCAAAATTGGGGTAACATAAAAAAGGATAAACATAAAATACTTAAAAAACATAAAACAATTTTTACATTGAAATGATCATAAGAGAGAAAAGATGTATGGGCATTGTTATGTAACAATTATTTGATGCAGTAATACTAGGGAGACAAAATTATTCTTTGATCACTTTAAGTCTAAAGTGTACAGTGTACATAGTAAAAATATTTTCAATGATTAAAAAACTATTGTAAAATTGGTGTTCATTTGTGAATGAACAAAAATTATAATAATATATATTATAAATAAATAATATAAAAGTAAAAAAATAACTAGAACTTAATAGTGCATCAGAAATGCAAGGCTTTTAACTGCTTAATCGCCATATTGCAAACAAAACGTCTAAACAACCTCCAAGTGTTAGTCCCCTTGTTGATAAAATGCCCTTGACTGGTCCCAAAAAACTGACAAAGTGAATGATGAGTGAACCGACTACACATTTGCCATGCCACCTGCTTCGCCATTTTGTAAATTTGAAGATGCCCCTTAAGAAATTTAAAAAGAATATTAAAATATAAAATAAACAAAAACAAGTATTTTTTACCTTGATTTTTCCCCAAGTCAACGTCATTTTTAACTTCAAAGGTTTTTTTACTGATTTGAGCACGTAGCCAATCGTGTACCACTCGAATTTCTTGAGAATTAAACAACTGACTTGCTGCCTTTCTAAGGGACCTTAGACGTCCCGACTCCAGTAAAGATCTAAATTAAAAAACAGTTTTATATAAAATTTTGTTAATTGAATTACCTACTTTAAGGGACAGGTTAAACAATTAATGACTTAAACGAAATCCAATGCAGTAGGCAGACAAAACTTACAGGAATAGAAGCATGATAAAATCTCTTTCTTTCTTTGACAAATGTTACTTGAAATGGGGAGAAGAGTATCCAAACAGTGTTTCAGAAATCGAATATTTAACATTTGGTAGTATATATTAATTAATTGTTAAGTTTGATTTTATATATTATGTCAAAGCTTTATAGTTTAATAAGAGAAAAGTTGTGTTCTTAAAAAATTGTTTAACTAAAGACAAAATAATTTTAGAACTTAAAAAAAGAGGGTTAGATATAAATGATACAACTAGCAAAAAATTTGTTCTTTTCAACAGTAAAGATGAAGAATTTGACACTAATAATTTTGAAAAATCTGTCAGACACAACTCATACTAAACTTTCTTATATAGTGAGGGCTTCTTCTCAGACTTTAGAATTCTTGTCTTTCAATACATTAGCTGACTGGGGCATATTATCTCTATCAATAATAAAAAATATGCTCTATCTATTATTTATAATAAATAGGGATAATATGCCCCACTAAGCCTATGTATTGAAATACAAGAATTCTTAAGGTGTATATAACTCAAAATCGCAAATAATGTAGATAACATTGTCTGACTATAAGCTCTATGAGAACATAATTAGTTGGAGAATCGAACCTGACCTCTCACCCTTAGCAATTGTAGCAATTTTCTCAGGAACTATATTTTTCCCAGGAAAACTGCTTAAATAGTAAAATTGATATTTCAATGTGTTGGTATACATGGCAACCATGCCATACCCTGACATTATTTATTATGATTTGTTTTATCAATTAAATTGTCATTCCCAATAAAGACGTATTACAAGCAATAGCGTTGAAACTCAATAGGTTATGGGAACCCAGTAAATAGAAAAAAAAAAAAAGAAGAAAAAAATATGAATGCTGCTGAATCGTCCATGGTTTCAATCCCGCAATTCGATGGAAACGAATATGACAGCTGGAAGTTCAGACTTGAAGTCTACTTGGATGAAAAAGAACTTGCTGAATTCGTAGTCAAAGATAAGGATGAACTACTTTTGGACGCCTGCAACACATCAAAATTGGATAGTAAAGCCATAGATGAGCTGCAGAGAAAGCTTCTGAAAAACGAAAAGGAAAGTCAATAATAATTCAACGTATTGCTAATTCTCATTTAGAATATGTTAAAGATAAAAATACGCCAAAACAAATTGTTTTGACACTTGATTCAATATTTCAAAGAAAAAGTGTAGCCAGTCGTATGTACTTAAGAAAACAGTTGCTTCAGTTAAAATTTGACGAACAAACCAACGATATTCAAGAATACTTTCTTGAGTTCGATAAAATAGTGCGTCAGCTCAGGTCAATGGGTGCAAATGTAGAAGAAGAAGATATAATCTGTTATTTATTACTTTCATTACCTAAATCTTTTGAAGCTGTCGTAGCTTCCATTGAAACTGTTGAAATAACTAAACTGTCACTAGACTTTATTAAGGCCAGATTACTTGACGAGTGTAATAAGAGAAAGCATATTAAAAGTTTGAATAACACCGATAATAATACTGTGTTTTCAGGTAAAAGATACACTGAAAAGTCCCCTAAGTGTAGGTGCTGTTCAAAACGAAATCACAGAGAACAGGATTGTTGGTTTAAAAAGGGTAATACTAAGTCAGGTCAATATAAATCTAACAGACGAGCAATAGCTCATACGATAAGCCGGAGTGAATCAGAGTCGGACGATTCAGTGGGCGAGGGCGATGCATTTATATCACTTCCTAAAAATAATAAGAGCATGTCAGCGGGTAATGACGATAAAGAAATCATTTTCTATGTTGACAGTGGGTGCACAGAGCACATGGTTAATAGTGAAAAATATATGTGTAATATAAAAAAAAATTTTAATTGGGATAAGTTTGGCCAGCTTATCCCGGATATGTCACTAACTGGGAACATAGAAATGGATGCTAAACTACTAACAGAGGCTATTGATAAGGCGGCCATGGAATCCATCCCTAAAACCAATCCTAGGGTACACAGAAATCCAGTCCCTTGGTGGGACGATAATATAAAAGCAGCGAACAAAGAGAAAAAAATCACAGGGAAGTACTTGCCCCAAGTACTTTTTAGGGTTTTGTAGATGAGTAAGCATACCCATTATGTAAATTATGATTTCTTGTCTTCAATCTAAAAGTCCCGGGTTCGATCCCCCGGGGGGTCACAATGTTTTTTATCAGTAATAAACCAATAACGAACGCAAAATTTAAAAAATCAAATATATATTTGTGTCCTACTCTTCAGCAGCTTTCATTTGATACCCAACTCAAAATTTTAAAAAAATAACATTTTGGGATAATTTTAAATTTTCGCGCCTAAAATTGGCAATTTTTGAAAATTCTAGATGAACTCCCGGAATTTTCATCGCGCCATAATAAGGTATTAGCATGAATTATTTCGAAATTTTAGCA
>KZ652942.1:75839-88396 GCA_001010745.2 Gerris buenoi
TGCCAATATGGTGGGTGACCAAAAAAAAGTTTTTAGTTACCATGGCATGTTATACATCAATTTAAAGGTCTTGAAGTGTAGAAAATAAATATGCAAATATAAAAATTTTACACTTATATTTTCAAGATGGCGGCCAATATGGCGGGTGGATAAAAATAGTTTTTAGTTACCATGGCATGTTATACATCAATTTAAAGGTCTTGAAATTTAGAAAAAGAATATGCAACTATTACACATAATATTTAAACTTAATCGTACAGAAACCGGCGATTGTCGCCTCACGTACTTACGTGAAGCCCGCCTTACTTGTTTTTTTATCGCTTCATTGTGGTCGCGTTGATAGATGTCAAGAAATTCGGTGTCTTCCTATGGCTCGGAAACCAATCAAGGTGGTTATCGAAATTATAGATAACAAAATTTCCCATAAAAAAAGTCTGATTAATTTTTACGTACAATGGATGGTGTACTGATTAAATGGCAAAGAATATCTATGAATATTTAGTATTCGTCGCCACACAACTTTTTACGTATTTTACGAATATCTCGCTTCCTCTGGTTTGGAGACCAATTGAGGATTAAATCAAAATTGAATATTATAAAATTACACACACGAAACATTACGTTGGTTTTTTACGTACAAGTGTGGGAACTGTTATTCTATATCTAAGAGCGACATTTCAAGTTTGTTCGGACGTAGTTTGAAAATATTTGTGCTCCCAGTGTTTTAGTATTAATAGAGTTAATTGTTACAGTGACAATCGCAATAGCGAAACATTGTTTTATGGGTGACAAACATCTCGGCAGTGGTCCCACCTTGAACATGGAACGTGGTATGACAAATTTGAAAGAAGGAATTATCAAAAGAGTATTGAATTCTATTAACGCGACCACGCTCATGTTGTATTTATCTATTTTCAATATGTTTTTAGAACTTCAAAATACAGCAAACAAAAAAATTGAAGCTTAGGAACAGAAGCCATATTTATGACTAAAATAACTGGACTATATATTTATTAATTAAAATTTAATTTCGAACCTTTTATACTTATTGGATAAGCATATTTAAAAGCATATTTATTTGATCAACCATATTTAATAATATGCCTAAAAATGGAATTGTTTCTTCATTTTTCCAGCACATTAAAAAAAATTGCTCTTTCTTTCAAGCGCCAAGGGCGCTCGGTCCCCGGTTCTAGTAATATGAAAACGAATACTGGGACCAACAGTTCCTGTGCTTGATATTACATAATTAAAAATAAATAAATAAAAAATACTATGTTACTTATTTTATCTCTTGTGTGTGCAATTAAAACAAATTCTAACAGGAGTGTGAGCAACCTACTATCTCAATTAGAGCACACCTTCCCAAAGGTTAAAAAAAAAGTGTATCACTTACTGAGTTGCCAAAGATTCCTTTGAAGGAGGTAAGAGAAGTGTTTTTGCCCTTGCAGCGGCATGCCAAATTTTGGCAATATCCTCGGATTCTATAGTCAGCTGGGAAATACCTTCCCAACCAGTTGGTGGAGTCATCAGGGCATTTAACCAGTTTAGTAATTCGTACTCCCGCTCATCTAACCATTCTTTTGTGTGAAATTCCATATTCTTTCTGTTGAATGAAACATGTAAAATGATTAATAAAATATGTTAATTTGATGCTTTATCTAGTAGTATATTACATTTAAAAGAAATTTATTAGTAGTTCTTATGAAAATTTTGTGATATTTAGATACTAACATGGTATTCAGGCAAAAAAAAAATAAATAAATAAATAAATAAAAATAAACACACATCTAAAGCCTCGTTCACACGGTGACACTAATGTCGTGACATTTAATGCCGAGACACTGTTTGACATTTAGCGTCTAGTTATTGTTTGTTTAGTGCCATGACATCTACTGTTCATACGGAGACACTCGCCGACACTAATGTCGCGGCATTGAATGTCGCGACATTTAGTGTCATCGTGTGAACGAGGCTTAAGGATCAATTAGTTTATTGTTTTACCACCAGAATTTATACGAATATTCGACTTTATTTTTATTTCTTCAGTAAATATCATGATACTACATTCCACAGATAACAGTGTTTTCTATTAATCTTGTATTAGTGAAAAGCAGAATAATATTTTTGGAAAATGAAATACTTTATTCTTTAACCACCAAACCAACATAAATATGAGTATGAAAAAACAACTAATAATTGACAAATATGTATTTAATGGTATTACTTGCAATAATTTATAGGCTCGAAGTACAGAGTTTCACAATTTTTGTTTTTGACGGAATAGGTTTTTCTTGTTGTTATTTGAATTGCAGAACTATATTCACAACTTACATACTGGGTTAGTCTATTTAACATGATTTTCAAATTTGTTAAAGTTTTAAAAATGTAAGAATAATAATAAATTTGCAATTATAACAATAATAAAACATTGAAGGGAACATACATTAAAAATAATTAAGTTTAACCAACCTGGAGAAAGGATCCTCATTGACAGGGATATTCTCAGGTTCATGAAAGAATGCAGAGTATATAGTGGCTGCTTTCCTGTATTTTGAATCATTAAGAGAGGGGCTTTCATTAAATTGAGCCATCGTTTCTGAATCTACAAATAAAGAATAGAAATTTATCAAAAATCAATAAAACTGTGTTTTGAATTTAGTTTTTTTTTTTTTTTTTAAATAAACCTAGACTATTATTTATATTATAAAAAAATAAAAGAGAAGTACACAAATTTTACCTAAGTAGGTTATAGAAGTGCTGAAACTACGAGGTCTCACATTTGATGAAGCATTGGAGTTTTCAAGGCGGTCCATAGACACAGATATATTACTCTTCACTTTCTCTTTAACGTTCTTTTGAAGAGGAACAATAAATGTTCTGTCATCGTCTGATTGTGATGTCTTAGATCCAAGAAAAGTTAAACACTGTGTCTTACTTTCATTGGATATATTGCTAGTTGATTTACTTGATTGATTAGCTAGACCTAATGTAGACTGTTTAAAATAGGAGGCAATATCATTCATTGATTGAGCCATTCGAGATGAGGAGATAGTATAAGTAGACCGATGATTAAATGGACGCATAGTCAGTTGTGTGTCAATGGCAGGCCCATATGCATCAAATTTGTCTTCTGTAAATCCAGCTTTGTCAATGTCATTACTAGACCTACTAAAATTTAATTTTAGTGGTGTAGGGGTTGTGTCACAATACTTAGTAAAGGTCTTGGACATCGGTGTATACACTTCAAACGACATTGGCTGTTTACAATTCTCATCCAGAGTATTATTTCCTATTGTTGATATGGTATCAAAAGAGTCAGATTCGAGAGAATCTCGAAATTTAGGGGAATCTAATTTATTAGGTGTAGATGTAAGTGGATCTTCTTCATCAGCATAGCTTATACTAAAGGGCTGATGAATCTTTGGATCTTCATGAGAGCTCTTTCTCTTCCTGACTACTGTCAGAGATATCTTCTCCTGCAAATTGGATGAGGCAGGAGGTGTTGAACCAAGTAAACGATTTTGTTGACATGGTGGTAAATTTTCAGTTCCTTTACTGGTAAATACACTATGCTCAGATACATAATTTTTATTTAAAGCATCCAATGT
The DNA here is from genome assembly GCA_001010745.2 of Gerris buenoi. NCBI lineage: Eukaryota > Metazoa > Arthropoda > Insecta > Hemiptera > Gerridae > Gerris > Gerris buenoi. The sequence continues at coordinate 79,451 of KZ652942.1, forward strand.
ATTATGAACATTTTGTAGAGCAGCTCTAGGTTTCTCAATTTTAACATTATATGTGAGTCGTCTGTCTATATCACCAGTCAAATTTACTACTTTTGTCGTTTTTTTAATAACTTGATTTTTCTTTTTCTTATTGGGAGCAATCTTAAAAAAAAAAAATAAATAAATAAAACATTAATTTCATGGTTAAATAATAGAAATAAAATAAATTGAAAGCAAATATTTAATTAAGGGTTTTTTTTTATCAATTAAACCTTGATGAAAAAAATATACACACAATGACATGAGATGACAGACCTGAGCAACCTATTTCATTAACGTTGGTAAAAAAATAATAAATAAATAGATGTATCAAATATTTGAGGTAGGTTTATAATTTTATAGTAGCATTCACCCCGCACTTTGGACGGGGTTCATGCTAGGAATTAGTGGCTATGTATTATTATTATTATTCTGTACCTATTACTATAACATTTGTTTATTGAGTAGGACATTTCATTAAATATAATACTTTATACTTCATTATTTGATAAATCCAAGATGGCGGCCATATGTTGAAGTAATAGTACCTTTAATTTTCTTCTTTAGCTACCATTAGTCTATGTACCAAATTTCAGATTAGTATGTGCACTAGAAGCAAGATAATAGTGTGGGATTAAATCCAAGATGGTGACTATAATTCAATATGGCGGCCATATGTTGAAGTGAAAGTACCTTTAATTATCTTCTTTAGCTACTATAAGTCTATGTACCAAATTGCAGATCTCTAGGTCCACTTAAAGCTGAGATAATACAGTCTACACGCAATTTGAATTAGTGAGTTGACAGAGCAGGAAAAACTAGCAAGAGAATCCAATGAGAGCTTGAGATTTTCCCAGACAAAAGGTCGGGCCAACTAGGCAAAGATTAATATCTCTAGTGGAGGGGAGAGGCCCTCTAGATAACGTATAAGAAGGCTTCGTAGTGGCTTTATTTTTTCCCCCCGAGAGGTTAGCCAATCTGTGTGTCACTCAATTTGCTGCGCTGCCAACGCACTAATTCTAATTGCGTGCAGACTTTAGAATATGAATAAATCCAAGATGGCGGCCATAATTCAATATGGTCGCCATATATCGAAATCAAAATGGCTGCACTTTTCTTTTTATGGTACACTCTATCAATGTACCAAATTTGACATCTCTATGACAATAGAAAGTAGGAGAATTAGTGATCAGTCAGTCAGTCAATCACTATCACTCTTAGTTGTATATATAGATTACTATATTTAAATGAGACATGGTAGTGCAAAGTATAATAAAAAATCAGCTACAGCTCATTTTAGTTCTGGCAACTTAAAAGTATTGACCTTAAAAATCTAAATCTTACTTTAGGGCCAACAGAGTGGCAGACAAGAATGATGTGAGGTAGCTTTTTATGAGTAGCACTTCTAGTATAAATGGTATATCTAAAACTTGCAGGTATAGATGGGGCCACCCATAATACATTGACATCTACAGTTTCACCACCTCCAACTTCTAATTCTGATGGATCAATCTTGACCTCTTCAGCACCATCACCGACTTCAAAATTTACCTGAAAACCAAATAAAGAAAAATTTAATTCACTAATTATATTTCATTAATATTTGAAAAGTGGAGGAATTCAAAGTTTCATCAAATAAAAATGTACAAATAATATTATTATTATTGTTATTATTACTTAGTATAACTCACTTTAATTGGACATTTAGATGGATTGTAAACAGATATAGCTTTTGTTTTAAGCGTGGAAACTTTAACATCATTGAATTCCAGTTTAGGTATTGGTTTAAACAGTCCAAGAATAAGAAGTTCTTTTTCTTCAATTATTGGAGCCATCTTCTGTTTTTTAGCAGGGGAAACACTAACCTGTAACCCAAAAGAAGATTATAATTAATGTGATCAAAACCTGCTTTCCAGCATTTATAGATTAAAGAAACACTGAACTTTGCTCTCTGCCTGTAAGAAAATTGCTTATAGTGATTAATTTCATATGAGAATATTTAAAGTTAGGAAGCATCTAAAGACAAATCTATTTCTAATCTAAATCAAATTTATTTTCATCAATATCTTAGGAACTAGATATTTTTCCAGGAAAACCACTTGCATGTTTAGATTCGTATTTAAATGGACTTCATTTTAGATTTTTTAACTTTTTTTTAATATAATGAGTAGAACTGTTTTCATCATTTTTTTCAGAGTTTTTGAGGGGTAGGACTCACAAATTTAGAGATTTTGTGATGATAAAAATATCACAATTTGATCCATATTTTGTTTTATAATGCGATAGTTAAAGCTACAATAAAATAGTGGTAAATGTGGGATAAAATAAAATAGGCGCCAGAAATTGTAAGTCGATTCCAACAAAATAAAGAACTACATATTATAAAAATTATTACTATTATAAAATTACTTTGCAAGAATACTTGCACTTGCTTCCTCAGTAAAAAAAAAATCAAAGAAGGAAAATAATCAAAAGTGATCCAGAAAATTACATTTTTCAGTGAAACTAAAGAATATGAGGTGGTTTATAGAAAAGATGGCAGGGCCCCACTCCAACATTTTTTTTTTTTTTTTTTTTTTCTTTTGACAAAGGGATATCAACTCTCCTATGAACAAATTATACATATATAAAGTTTCTCAAAATTTTAAATCATACAAATTAACTGATTGACTAAGGTACTGTTTTTAATCTCCTAAATGTATAAATTAAGGGAATAAGTTGTGCCGCCAAGCTATTCTCGAACATATCAGCTCCTTCAGTTCCCTCTACTTTCCCTTCTGTAGCCCTAGCTTAACCCCACTTTGGACTTTTACTTTAATTCATAAAGCTTATAAAGTAAAATATGTAGCTAATTGAATCTTTACTCTTATTTTGCTAACACTAAGCCTTACCAAGATGATACAAAAATTGTGGTGACAATATTGTTGTTACTTTCTATAAACCTCTCTACAGTCTTCGCCAAACTAGCATTAGTGCGTTGACAGCGTGGGAAAAACTAGCAAGTGGGGTGAGGAGCCAATGAGAGCTTGAGATTTTCCCGGACTAAAGGTCGGGCCAACTAGGCAAAGATAAATGTCTCTAGTGGAGGGGAGTGGCCCTATGCCCCACCCCCTACCCTCAAACCTAGTGGCTTTATTTTTCCCCAAGAGAGGTTAGCCACTTTTGGTTGTGTCACTCAATTTCCCGCGCTGTCAACGAACTAATTCTAATTTGGTGAAGACTGTAGTCATATTCGACAGTACATTCGCTTTTCTAAGCTCCTCCCAAACAGTTCTTTTCTATAGATTTACTGGGGCTAATTTGGATTGTACGTGACTCCAGACATTTCTTCGAGTTGGACCTCTACCTGGTTTATACACAGGAGGGTTGTTTTTCTTCAGAAAATGAGTGGAGCACCGCAAAGCGTACATTATTAAAAATTCAAGGGTACACAAAATTAAGGTTTTAAATTTAATATGCAGGATTTTATCACCTAACCTCCAAGTGGGGGTCACGTACAATCCGAATTTACCTTTTGAATAGAAGACCTAGCAAAAATGAGAGTGGGTAAATCTGCACTATTTGGCTCACTAATTTCTAATTGTCCGATTTACTATCAATTTTTTTAAAATATTTCCTTTTTACTAAACTGTTACTTAGCCTAATACAAATACATTAGACAAATACAAATACAACCAGTTAATAAAATTATCCCCTAACATTTACCACTCTGAAAAACAGAATAGAATATACTACTCTAAAATGATATGTGAGAGTGTGGCAAAAATAGGTATGTTATTTAAAACGTGGGCCTTACATGCAATAATATTTTAAAGCAAATCAAGAAATATTTAAAGACAAATCTAATTAATAAACTTGTTTTGGGGAAGTTTAATACATCCCGCTTGGTACTGACCTCAAAAAACGTTTTCCCTTCCATTGTTAATGTATAAAATACCGAAGAAGACGGATGAAACTAACTAGAGAGTTAAACAGATGTCAGTTATCTAATAGAACAAAGTACACCAATTAAAGTAGGGGGAAAATGTTTAATCTAGTAATAGTAAACAACTGAAACCTTTTCAAGTCAAACCCTTGACCTCTAACAAAATAAACTATTCCCTAGCCCATTATTTATATAAAGTACCAACAATCACTTGAAATATACACTAAAAAAGGGATGAATTAATTATTATAAAAGTAATTAATAACAACAATGCTCACAAATAGTACAATACATTAAAAACAAAATGCAGCGAAAGACTAAAGAAAAGACCAACAAAATTTAAATATGCGTTGAACCGTTGAGCGCAAAACGGAACGTTACATTTTATTTGAATAAAAATCGGATAAGTAGATCTGAATTTAGTCAGTGGGGGGGGGGGGGGGGTAAAACATTTTTTAAGTTAAGTTTAACGATCTAAAGAACAGGGTTGGTTTTACCCCTCCCCATAGATAAATATTAAAATAATTTTATAATTATACATTTTTTGGGCCTTTTCAATTTTCAATATTTTAAATGCAATCAACGCCTATCTTTCGATTAATAAATTTTAATAAAAACTCATAAAATGTAAACTGATAAAAATAATAAGAGCAAATACAAGAAAACGTTATCTGTTTACCATCCTCTCTTTTAGATTTGAATGAAATAAATTAAGAACCTTACATAAACATATGGCCTTTTAAAATTAAGTGCCCAAATATAGAAGGCGCAATTTTTATTGATACACACCAAAAGTTGCAGGAAGAGGGATGTCTAAAGTTAATGGGCACCAAAATTCGTAGTAACAATTCCTGTTTAAAACTGCTTCTCTAAGCGTTGCAAATATGATTTGAAAAAAATCAAAACTGAAAACTATAACCATTAAATAAACTTACTAGATGTTTGCTTTTGCTGTTGATAACTTTTCAGCTGTTTCGTCAGTTATTTAATTTGTCTAGAAATGTTTTGTTTAGTTTTTCAAAGTTAAATTGTTATTTCAATATTATGAACACTGTTTTTACATTAAGGAAAGTTGCCTGTGATAGGTGGGGAAAATGTTTTTTAGATCAGTGGGCAAGTCGAGAATTTTCTTGTTTAAATCTTCACAGACGTTACTTCAAATCAAGTGCTACTCGGATCCAAAGAAGATGGACACAGAGAAGCGGTGGCGAAAGGAAGATGGAAGCACTAGAACCTTCGCTGGACGGAGTCGCTGTCGAAACGGGTGCTCCTAGGGGTGATCAACTTTGGAAGCCCCTGATTTTTACTATCGGTTTTAGTTCGGCTAGTATAGGTGCTGCAGCGATCTGGCAGTATGAAAACGTCAGAACGAAAACTGTTAATAAATTTCACAATACTTTTCCATGGTTTCACGAGAGGAAGAAAGTTATGGACTGGAGAAACACCATGAACCGATGGTGGCACGGTCTTTCTGCTGGGGAGCGAGTCTTCTTTCCTATATGTTTAGCTAATGTGCTGGTTTTCGCAGCTTGGAGAGTGCCAAGGTTTCAGCCTGCTCTCGTTAGGTACTTCTGTTCGAACCCTTCATCTAATACTCTCTGTTGGCCTATGATTCTCTCGGTTTTTAGCCACTATTCAGGCTTCCATATATTTGCGAACATGTATGTCCTTCACAGTTTCTCTAGGATAGCTGTTGCAAACATGGGCCAAGAACAGTTCGTTGGATTCTTTATGGCTGCAGGTGTTATATCATCGATGGCAAGTTATCTCCACAAAGTAGTATTCAACAAGCCTGGCCTCTCATTAGGTGCAAGTGGTGCGATTATGGCTGTCTTGGGCTACACATGCTCCCAATACCCAGACCTTGATCTCAGTATAATTTTTCTTCCTTTCTTCACCTTTAAAGCTGCTTCTGCCCTCAAAGTAATCATGGGCATTGATGCAGTTGGTGTCCTTATGGGATGGAAAGTTTTTGATCATGCTGCCCATCTTGGTGGAGCTCTATTTGGAGTATTTTGGGCTACTTGGGGTTACCAAAACATATGGATGAATAGAAAAACTGTTGTTGACGCTTGGCACAAAATTAGGGGCCCCCCCAAATAAAATTGTATCTAAAATAATATATATATAATAGTATATAAAATTCTGTTCTTATTGATGTCCCCCCTCCTTTTACTTAGGTTAATTAAATTATGGAATTTACTCATAGTGAATAAAATTTAAAAATTACAAGGAAATACTTGTGTCCAAGTACTGTACAAGTACTGCGAGGTACATTTTACTTCATAAAACCAATAAATAATACAAAAGTAAAAAAATCATATACACACACACACACACACACATATATATATATATAATCAGAAATAAAGAAGCGTTTAGGCGATGGAAAGGGATATGAGGGGACGCGCTGTGTCTAGATATTTGACCCAGAGTGGGTTCTTATAGGACCCGTTACACTAGCCTCTGTCTCACTGACAGACAGACTTGACTACTCCACTTTACTAGAGTACCCAGTACTCNGCAAAATTACAGGCTCAAACAAAAATAATGTTTTTTTTTATATATATATATATATATATATATATATATATATTTGTATCATACTCTTCAGCAGCTCTCATGTGATACCCCACTCGAAAATTTAAAAAATACATATCAATTTTTGAGTTTACCACATAATTGCGCATGCGCATATTTATTTATTGTATATTTTTCCTGTGGTTGGATCAAAAAGTTGCACTAGTGTTTCAAATTTCAGCTCTTTAGCTTAAACGCTATGAACCAAAGAGTGACAGACAGACGGACACATCACCCTCGGCATAAGGGTTTTGAGAAGTATCAACAAAATCCTAAAAAGATTTGTTGTATAGACAAAATAATTTAACACATATGTCTAATATAAGACTAATATCAACCAGTAAAGAAAAATAAATTAATAAGTTGCCCTAAAAAACTAGGTAAAATCAGTAAATAAAACACAACTAACATTCCCCTTGAGATCATTTTTATTTATAATATTCATGCTTACAAACTTCATTCCTAGAAGTTAACTAGTGTACATATGTAATTTAGATAAACGTTTAATGTTTTAGAAGTATAACACCGGTAACATTTATTATACTCTGAGGGGGCCCCCTGCGACAATGGTTTGGGGGCACCGGGGGCCCATAGTTACACCACTGCTGGTATTAAAGAGTAATAAAACATCTTATTGAATAATAACTATACTCATGCCATTATACTTCATAAATCTGTCAGCTCAGATTGGCCAACCTATGTGAGGGAAAAATAAAACCGCTAAGTGGTTATCCAGTGTTACCCCCCCCCCCCCCCCCCCCCCCCCCGCTCCCCCCCCCCCCCCCNCCAACCTATTCGAGGGAAATAATAAAACCACTAGGAGGTTATCTTAAGGTAATCCAGTAATTTTTTTTTTCCCCCCAGTTGGCCCGACCTACTACCCGCCAAAATCTTGAGCTCTAATTGCTCCCCTCCCATTTTTTTTTTATTATCCCATGCTATCAGATTAACAAAGTATAACGTCATGAGTATAACTATATTGTTATATCGTTGTTATAATTAGTTTTTTTTATAAGTATAATTTATACAAGTAAAAAGTAGTATAAATAAAAATGAACTTAATTTAAATCACTTAATTTTTTTTAAATATTTTTCTTGAGCTTACAATTTTTACACAACAATTTTTAATTGAGCTTCCTTAAGTAAAGAAAATCATATAATTAAAGTAAATACTAATCTGACTAATTAATCTGAAAACACACATCCAGCATCCATTTACAGTCCTAACGAATTGAGCTAAACCTATAAACTAAGTTATAAAAATAAATAAGCTGGTTTAAAAGAATAAATATCTAAAGAAAAAAAAATTATTATATTATAAATTAATATATTATAATCCTCCTCTACATAATTAGATAAATATAAAAACTGACTCAACATCTTTCGAGGAATTATAATAAAAAAATGCAATACAGTTAATTAGTTGTTGAAATATTATGTAATCAAGTGATAAAGAGGTGTACAAGCCTTCTTAACAAATTATTAAAAAGGAATATGTACGCAAAGATTAATCATTGTTTGTAGCAATGGATTTTTTTTTTTTTTTTTTTTTTTTTTTTTTTTTTTTTTTTTTTTGTAAAAACTTTGTAAATTATTAGATTTTAATATTTTGGATTAATTCATTTTTTGCACAGATATTTACAATTCAGGAAGATGAAAAACTAGTAAATTGTGGAATTTGTTTGAATTGTGATTTTTGAAATACAGTAGAATCCCTATATATCGTATCTTCAAGGGGTCGAAGAAAAAATACGATATATCGAGTAGTTCACTAAATCGGGATTATGAAATAATGATGGTAAAAAAAAGAAAAATTAATGTAATATTTAAGACGTATTTATTTTGCACATAAAAATACACTGTGTATGATTATAAAAAAAAATTAAATATGTAGGTACTTGGTTTAAAATAAATTATAATTTGTTTTTTTGAATTAAACCATTTGTCCGGGAGTTATCCATAGCATTTTATCCGAGTAGAACAGAAGGAGGTAAACAATCAAATCTTGGAAAAGGGTCCTCTCCTTTCATATACGTTTAACCGCGATTGTTCTCAGAATTATAAGAGTTATTCCTTCATCTAGAATCTAGGCTGTCCAGGACTTACATTTGGTTTGGACACAATCACACTAAATGCCGATCAAACGTCACGCGAGAGTTCTAACTTTTTCCCTGAAGAATGTTCCCTCCAATAAGTTCCTTTGCGATTCGGAATTAATAAAAAAAAAAAAACACTTAATTAATATTTCTCTAATTGTAGTGCAGTGTGAACTATTGTTATTTTTTCTGAGTAGAGTAAAACAACAGATATAGCCAGTAAATAAGCAAAATTTTGGAAATTTCCCCCTCCCTTCATATACGTTTTATCGGGATTATTCTCCGAATTATACGAGTTATAAGACGTTTATGTTCACCTCGAAAGGG
>KZ652942.1:106588-126337 GCA_001010745.2 Gerris buenoi
GTGTCCTGCAGGGATTTTGAAGTGGCTCCCTATCTGAAAAGTTACCTCTGGGCATCAACTATGCCCACACAAAGTGGCATATTCCAATCAAAAAGTGCAGTTTTTTTTGGTGTACCCAACGTACTAGTAGGAGTAAGTCTCAAAGGTTTTTCATACAGTTTTGAGAGAATCTTCAGTATATGTTAATCTAACAAGTAAAAAATTTTAACTGGAGGGTTTGGTCTAGGTTTGAGGCTTAAGGCCCCCATACACAGTCAAACCTTTTGCACAAACATCATGTTTGTGCAAACACTTTGATCATGTATGGGGCTGCTTGATGTTTGCGCAAACATGATTTTTAACTAAATTTCCCCGACATCAGGTTTGCGCAAACATTTTGCACAAAATGTATGTGTATGGGGGCCTTTATATATCCAGGATCTTATGGTGAAGTCACATCTTTATTGTGCCCTTAAGAATTTTTTGGTTTTATAGTATGCTAGTTGTCTATTTCCGTTTCATCAGAATCCAGGTTATTTTTACTTTCTCATATAAAGAGAAAGTATTGTGATGGCGCAAAAATTCTATTTTGATGGATTTAAACGTTTTGAGGTCCCCTAAGTCCAAAAAAGTGGTTTTTAAAAAATGTCTGACTATCGTCTGTGCAGACGCTTGGAGCCTAAACTACTGACCCAGTTTTGACGAAATTTGGCAGACATGTTCAAAAAAATCATGCAATTTTTGGGGTGCTACCTCCTAAAGCTCTGAAAAGAAAATCTCTTATTATATTCTCCAAAATTTGTTTTCAAACTTAATATGTGTGAGGTCTTTAATAAGCATAATCATATCCCGAGGCGAAATTGAGAAATTACCCCCCAAAAACTCTGAAAAATTGTGAAAAAAAATTCTTGAAAATGGTTCCGACTATTTAGATTTAAAATTCTAAAATGTAGTCCATTTAAATATGAATCTAACAATAAAAGCCGTTTTTCTGGGAAAAATCTAGTTCCAGAGAAAATAGCTTAAAACGTGGTAATGGAGAGAATCCAGGTTCAATATCCCTCTGGAGAAGTTATTTTTATGAAATGTAAAATAATATAAATGTATATGTGAAAACTAATAAATGGAAAACACTGGGCTTAGTAATTATAAACTCTTAAGTGAGAAAGTTTGTTGAGTTACATTCAGTATTTAAAAAAGTATTTTTTCTTTGTTTTTACACATATTAGTGTGTGTAAACAAAATATACCTGAAAATCCTGAGTCATAAGAAAAAATATCCTGTGAAGGTTCCAAATTACTTTCTTCCCAATTAGCAAAGGTTACTCTCTTTTTGATTTGCTTTAATGTTGTCTTACTCTGAAACAAAAAATAATTAGGACATCAATTTAATCAGAAGTTGCCAAGGGGAAATCTCATAAAGGGAAAAAGAGCCGTTAGCCAATATCAGGAAGTCATGTCAGCTAAATGGACCAGCAGAAGTAGAAAGTATGGATCTTGGAGAAAAGTAGAAATAAATTCAGTCTAATTTGCTATTTGTCCATTTGCTTTTGAATAGACAATTGTCTAACTTTTGGTCAGCTATAATAAGATCTGTACAATTATAATATAATATTTTATAAAAATAAATTTTAAAAAGATAAGAAGAATTTATCAATTAGAGCACAATTAAGGTGACTAGACAACCTTAATTTTTATTTTATAATTATTATTATTTATTTTTTTTTTTTCTATGGACTCTGATTTGTCCCGGATTTTAGAAAAAGTCCCGAATTCTGAGGTTTTATAAAATTAATTAAGGTGTAAAAAGCATTTTTTGAAATAAAATATGATGAAATTCTAGAAATATTGGAACTGTTGCGTAGTTTTTTATCTTCTCTTGTCATTTTAGATAAGAAGGGTGCTGAAGAAGAATAAGAAGATGTATTCAAATTTTAAATGATATTTTTTTCCATATACATATATAAATATATGTTTTGTGGGGGTTTCTGTATAAAGGGACCCCCCTCCCCCAATTTAAACTGTCTGTAATTCTGGCAGGGCCGGCACGACCGTATAGGCCAACTAGGCGACTGCCTAGGGCGCCAGGGCCTGAGGGGCGCCAAGAAGTCAATACTTGCCCACCAACAAGTCAATGTTTAATAAAAAAAGGTAGATGAATAACCTAAATTAGGAGAGATCTCAGGGGCGGATCCATAGGGGGGCGAAACCCCCCCCCCCCCAAATACAACAAAATTACGAAAAATTATCAAATGAATAAAACAAGGTTGAACATTTCTTGTGTTTTATTATTTTTCATACCCATTTAAAACTAATAATATAACTATTTTGCTAATAAATTATTATTCTTTACAGAGCAATAGTCATATTGATATTAACATTTAAAACTGGGATTCCCACTTACATGTTTATGTGGGATACAAACATTAAAATATTTTGTGTTTGTTTATTTGCATACTTTAATGGTTGTTTGTTTATATACTAAGTAGAGTGTGTATCCCTTAGTTCAGTTGGTGTATAGAACGTTGTGAAGGTATTTCGTAATGAATCAGGAAGAATTAATAGCATAGTAGCATTCAAGGTAAACATTTCTTTTTTTTTTAGTCTAAAAACCGATTTAGTTAATAAATGTTAAACAAACTTTTAGGCAATTGCTTTTTTTAGCTGAAAAGGCTCTAAAAAAAAAGGCCCAAAATTCACCATTTTGAACCTAATTTTCTAAAATTTTCCCGGAACCCCCTTTGGGCTGGGGTCATGTATGACAGAAGAAGTAGGACTGGCAACTATTTCAACTGAACAGACGTTAGCAAGTTATTTACATTGTAGCACTGATTAAATGATAAATTATGGATGGATTATTCTATTTGTTTTGTTCTAATATTTCCTATAAGTAAGTGGCTGAATCGACTGATTGGCATAACTTAGAATGATGGAGGGGGCGCCTTTAATAGTTTTGCCTAGGGCGCCAAAACATCTTGCGGTGAATTCTGGTCAGAGAAAGGTGGTCACCTTAGCACAATTATCAATAAATTTAGCATTTGGCTTTCATTACTCTACCTTCATTAATGAACTGGTTATTGGTGAAGGTTTTTTGAACACACTAGGAGGTGATGTATTAGGACTTCTTTCTCCTTCTCTATTAGATTTATGAGGACTTGACAAAAATTCATTTGGTTCACGGGGGGAATTTGTCTGAGTAATATAAATATCCTGAGAAAATCTGTAAAAGATAATTATAAAAAATGAAAGGTAATTACAGTATAGAGGAAAATAGAATAACATTAGAACAGTGGTATAATAATAAAGAAGTGTTAGTAAAGGTTCATATAATAATAAACTGAGGCACAACAGCTTCCAGAGCCAATTAGATGGTTCTTTGCTACAATAGTAACGGGTGAAATGGTCCCAGCATGTCAATCAATGATATTTGAGTTTATTACAACTGGTGTTTGTTGTTAAAAACATATATTGTCTAAAAATGTAATACAACTTGGAGGATAATTTAAGTGCATTAATACAAAAACAAAAAACTAAATTGTTAAAATGTATACTAAAACTATGAATAGTTTACCTGTTAAATTCATTATTAGTTTGAAGCTTTACTCTTTTCAAAGCTGATTGCTGCTGCCTCTCACTGTAGACAAATTCATTCTGTAGATCTGCACTATCTTTAAAAAGAGCACTAGAATCAAGACCAATTTGTTGAGAACCTCTTCTGGGACTCCTATAGTCATCTTCCTCTTCAGTGCTATAATACTGTTCATTCCTATTAGTCTTATTAACGTCAACTCTCCTGCTTAATCTGTTCAAATCCCTGGTTTGGGTGACATGCTGACTGTCAACTGAACGAGGAGATGTATTTTCATTTCTATTATTTGAATCTTCGATAACAGGACTTGAAGCATGTTGTAGAGAAATATTCATGTAGTTCTCTTCTTGGATTTCTGATGGAGTATTGATCAACTCACATGAATTTGACTCTATATTTCCTCGAAATAACCATTTTTGAGAGGATGGGTCACTTTGTTCCCAATATTCACCTTCTTTTTCCATAGTTCCTGCAGAGGCTTCAGAAATTATTTCAGCATTTGCAAGATTTGATGTTATTTTGTTATGATGATTTTGAGGTACATCATAATTTTTACTAGGCAATTCTAAATTTTTGTCTTTATTATCTTGTGAGCATTGTCCTCTCTTTTCTGATTGGCTAATAATAGGATTATTATTAGATGTATCACTAAATTTGCATTCATTTAAAGCTTTCATCATCTGAGATATACTGCCTTTGTTTAAATCGTTATTTATTTCTCTTTCATCTTTGAAACCAGCCTGGAAAAAACAATCACATGGTTGGCTTTTAATTTAATACACACACACACACATATATATATATATATTCGTAATAATTAGTTAAAGCAAATGGTTGTAAAGAAATTCAAAGTGATAACTTAATATTTTCAAACATGTTAAAGATTGCATCTATTTACATGGCTAAGATGGAGAAAAAAAGAGCTAAGAAAATACTCAATGTGTACATAAATAAAGCTATTAGTTTGCAAATAGAATTGGTGCAGAAGCGTTTATCAATACACGAATTAAATGTGTTTTTAAATTAATTATTTAAGCATTAGCGTTTTAACGAGGCCTAAACGTTGTTCTAGCATCCAATATTAGGATACCTAACCAAGGAAATATTATAATAATTACTTAAATTGTACTTATTAGCGGTTATTACACTAACAATAACCACTTTACTTATTCTTCCTTAAGATAATCAAACCATAAAATTGCTGATATTAATTGCTTGATAAAATATAGCTAAATAAAATATAGCTAAATTGCTTGATATTAATATATATCACAAATCTATTAGGATGTAAAATTCTAATTGGATACATTTTCTAATTCAATTCGTTGTAATTATATTCCAGTTTTCTTTCGAAAAAATCAGATATGATTTTGATTAATAAGTTAAATATTTCAAATTCAAAAAATACTTTATTAATACTTAATTGATTATTTACACATAAATATAACAAAAAGTACATTATACAGCATGGCTTAAGCCGTCTGTTGGAATCTGCCGTATTTTTCTGATTAACAAAGAATAATAAAATAATAATATTATGTATGTGATTTTTAGGTGGGTCAATTTAGGGATAAATTCAAAATAAAACAACCTCCTTCAAATCATCCTTGGCTATATTTCAACCCTTTTTGGGTCATCCTCAAGCCTAAAACAGAAACAATTGATTGATAGACTTTGCTTTTAACCAATAAGTTAACAATTTTGAACATGGATTTTTAATTACAAAATAATCTTTCTTACCTAATAAAAACTCTGAGTGCTNTTTAAATATTTAAACTGGAGATTGAAAAAAATCATATATATATATATTTAATAATAATTTTTTAATAAATAATTTTTGAGACTAAAATACACACATACAACTGTTTATATTCAGGAGCATATAATATTTTGATAGTTACTTACAGGTAGAGCAGTAGAAGCAGATGAAGGTTTATCTCCATGTAGAGATCCAACAAGACTCCTTAGAGAGAGTGGCAAGTCTGGCAATTTTAAAAAGCTCAAAGAGGTATCAGGTCTGCTTGAGGAAGTCTGTTAATTGTTAATAAAAAATGAAATTAAAGTTTATTAAAAATATAAAACTGAATATATTTTAGCGTACAATGATCAATCCCATGAAATCTGAGCAAGCATGTAAGACAGCCTAGGGGCTAATAGGTGGTAACTTGGGGCATAGGGCCAAGGGTTGATAGCCCTAGAGTCTTGGGTAACCGGCCTGCTGCTGGGAGCCTCAATCCAATAGCCGTTAACTTGGGGCATTTGACTGGAGACCTGGAAAATTAATTATGCACCACTATACAGCAAATGGTAATACTTAAATATGCCTCCATTATGTAATTTTAAATACATAAATATGAAAAAAGTTAATTGTGACCTCCTCCCTGTGGATCACATCTAATTTGCTTTTATTAAGCAGAACAGTCTAAAAAGAACAGTCTAGGTTAATTCCACTTTTTTTATTTCCTCCATTATGGGTAAAATTAAAAAATAATAATAATAATGAAATAAAAATCATTCTCAACAAATATCAATATTATTATTTTAGAAATTGTCATACCAAAAACCGGCGATACAAATAGTGAGAGGGACTTATATGGCTGCCACCTTAAATTAAATGGCCAATTAAAAAAAAAAAATTGTATGAGAAGTTGTTGCTTATATCATCAAAAAGGAAACTAACTTCTAAGTGCAATTGGTTGGAGGTATCCTCATGTTGAATTCTACTATAAATTGCCCCCATATTTAATCAAGTTGGCGGATCGTTAAATGAATTCTTATCAAACTCATAGGAGGTATGATGTCTCCATGCAAAATTTCAGCTCTCTAACTATTACCGTTCTAGAGCTACTGCACACAACGCTGATTGATAAATGGCTGCCATATTGACTCTAGATGACCGATTGATAAATCCTTGACAGAAGTCGTTTATGTCAAAAAAAGGAAGCTAAATTTCAAGATCCAATTGGACTGAATTGTGATTGGTTCTGGAGATATCGTCATGTCGAATTGCTCTAATAGAGAACTGCTCCACAATCTTGAATCAAGATGGTGGATAAGAATCCAGATTCTTAGCTAGCACCTAAGGGGTAAAGGGGACTATGCAAAATTTCAGCTTTCTATCCTACTGTGTGGTTATGAAGATACTGTGATGGATGAATGAATGGTATTTGGCTTTTATATAAATAATATACTCACAAAATTCAAAAACTGGCATTTCTCTTTGCCTCTTTCTCCGATGTCAACATTATGAGAGTTCTAAAATAAAATAAAATTAATAACAAGTATAGTACTGTAACAAAGAAGAGGAAACACCAGATATAGGTGGGAAATTGCCACGCCTCATTTACATTACTAACTATTTTAATGCTTAAGGTTAGTTTTTTAAGACAAGTTTTTATCAGGCAACAAAGACAAAAATTAAATTAAAAACTGATGTAATATCCTATTTATTTATATAATTTATAGTTAATCTCTAACAAGTATCTAAAAAAAGTTATAGAGACTTTCATTCTTCAAATAAATATTTGTATAACAATGCATTAGTTCAATTGTAAATATAAAAATATATTAAATCCAATTTCCCTGATAAAGAATCAAATATTATATCATTACAAAGCAGTAGAAAAATAATTCATATGTCTATCTAACCTTGTCAAGTGGCTGATGTCCAACTTGCATTAAATCTAAAACAAAAAAAAAAGTTCTTTATTAAATAACTTATAAAACTAATAAATATTTACTAATTAAAAATAATTTAATCAATATAATATCACTAAAAATGTCTCAAAGATAACATGAAGAATATTTACACTGTAAGTATAATTTATTTGATGGGTAAAGCAATTAATAATAAACATTAATTCATTTAAAGTACTTTTTAAGTCAAATAACTAGTTTGTAGAGAGAATGGTTTCATACTATTACCAGCTTTTACATTTGTGTTTGTTGGTTTATTAGTGGTTTTTGTAAATGATGTATTTTTCGTTAATATAAATCACAACCATCAATTAACAGCTCAAATAATTAAGAACATTTAAGTAAAGAAAATATTGGTTTTTAATGAAGGTGAAGATTATATGCAGCCCATATACAGACACATAAATATATGTATTAGCTCCCTGACCATTAAATGCTTATATTATATGCTAGCTCGATTCCCTTGATTCTTTACCAAGTGTGTTATTTTTAATACATGGTTTTAATTTAATAGGTTTATAAAATATTGACAAGAAACAATCAAATTTTTTACTAATCGAAAATATTTAGATGCCCCCATGGATATAAATACTAAACTTTTAATATAAATACAAAACTCCTTACATAGTGAGCTATTCTAACCTCTAAAGAAAAATTCCTAGCTTGAATATAGTTTTGAACAACTCAAAGTGCTACCCGTGGTAAAATAGTTAAACTGGCTACAGAAATAAAAAAAAGGTCTTTANTTGCCAGTTCTTTAGTGGGACTTAAATGATAAAATGTATTCTCCTCTATCCCTGTTTTGTCTTAAGTCATTTTGGCTAACTTTTGATCACTAAATAATGAATACTATAAATTCACACTTCTCACTAGTTTTATGTAAATATAACTACAAATTTTGTGAGTTTCAAGTCTCTGATTACTGATTACGTATTTTTTTTTTTAAATAATACTATCCTTTTAACAATAAGTAAAATATAAAAGAAGGGGGTCTATGGTTATTTGAACTGCAATTGTAAAATAAGAATTGCATTGTTAAATAAACTGTTAAATTTAACTTATTTTTTGAATCGTATAACTTTTTATGATTTATAGGAATTTACAGCAAGAAGTTAATAGTTTAAAAGAAATGAAGAAAAATCTGATTGAAGAATTAGCTAAGAAGACAAGATCAATGATTGATGTGATAAAACACAAAAGAGGTTTGACCAATATTAGTTATAATTAAATAGATGATAGACATTTTAGATAAACTGAGATTTTCCAAATTTAAAGCTTTTAGAGTCATCTATATTATTATACTAGCTAGCTGGTTACTCATTATTTGCAAAAAATTGTGTTATACTATATGTTTTTTTCTTTTTAATTTGATGGGGTTTTAAAGTAGCATCAAGAACATTAAACTTTTTTGACTAAGCAAGAATATCTAGATGCCACAGATTTTTCTTCACATGTTGTTGTGCTGCCTGGAAAATCATAACTTTGTGATGTCATATACCCATTTGGCTGAGTCAGCAAAAATTTGTAAATAATTTCGAATTGCACTGAACTTTGCACCAATTATACCTCGTTAAAAGACCAATATTGTTCTTTAACAAAATGTTCTTGAATATATGGTATTTTTTATATAGATGAATATCTAAGGTGTTTTTTTTTAAAATGAATAAATTCACATTTTTTCACTTTTCTTTTATAATAAAATATTATAATAATTACAATTTTTTTATATAACAATCAATTCATATCATCTTATAACTATATATATGATATGAATTGATTGTTATATAAAAAAATTCTAATTATTATAATATTATGTAATTTTTATAGAAGAAAAGAAGAGTGATGTTGAAGATGACCATTTAATCATGTAAAAACAAGGGTCGAAACGTCTCACAAAAATAAAAATTTGAAAAAAGAAAAGTGAAAAAATGTGAATTTATTCATTTTAAAAAAAAACACCTTAGATATTCATCTATATAAAAAATACCATATATTCAAGAACATTTTGTTAAAGAACAATATTGGTCTTTTAACGAGGTATAATTGGTGCAAAGTTCAGTGCAATTCGAAATTATTTACAAATTTTTGCTGACTCAGCCAAATGGGTATATGACATCACAAAGTTATGATTTTCCAGGCAGCACAACAACATGTGAAGAAAAATCTGTGGCATCTAGATATTCTTGCTTAGTCAAAAAAGTTTAATGTTCTTGATGCTACTTTAAAACCCCATCAAATTAAAAAGAAAAAAACATATAGTATAACACAATTTTTTGCAAATAATGAGTAACCAGCTAGTATAATAATATAGATGACTCTAAAAGCTTTAAATTTGGAAAATCTCAGTTTATCTAAAATGTCTATCATCTATTTAATTATAACTAATATTGGTCAAACCTCTTTTGTGTTTTATCACATCAATCATTGATCTTGTCTTCTTAGCTAATTCTTCAATCAGATTTTTCTTCATTTCTTTTAAACTATTAACTTCTTGCTGTAAATTCCTATAAATCATAAAAAGTTATACGATTCAAAAAATAAGTTAAATTTAACAGTTTATTTAACAATGCAATTCTTATTTTACAATTGCAGTTCAAATAACCATAGACCCCCTTCTTTTATATTTTACTTATTGTTAAAAGGATAGTATTATTTAAAAAAAAAAATACGTAATCAGTAATCAGAGACTTGAAACTCACAAAATTTGTAGTTATATTTACATAAAACTAGTGAGAAGTGTGAATTTATAGTATTCATTATTTAGTGATCAAAAGTTAGCCAAAATGACTTAAGACAAAACAGGGATAGAGGAGAATACATTTTATCATTTAAGTCCCACTAAAGAACTGGCAAGAAAAAGTTCTAAGTTTAATCTCGTTGAAACGTCTCAAGTATAAATCTGTACAGTTATAATCTTTAATAATATTTTTCCTCATAACTGTTAATAATGTAAAATAATACAAAACTACTGTATAATAACTATTATTATTACTGTATAATAATACAAAATAATGAGAGAGAATGATAATTCTAAAGGTTTATTTATTAGGAAGCTTAAGGACACAACAAATGTTTTTATTAAAAGGGTTATTTAGTTTAGAGTACATAATTTATATCAATAAAAATAAACTCACAGTTTTTTTGACTGATTAGTTGAGTGGGTTGTACGAGCTTTTGAAAGATCAAGGCTGACTCTTGCTAATGCTATGATTGGTAAATGTTCCCTACGACCTATAACAAATAAGCAATGTAACAAAGAATACTTTATATGTATATATATTTGTGGAAATAACCATCGTCATTTAACATACAAATCCGCTGAAGAAACCACTAAATTTTTCCCTGAATTTAAAATGTAACAACTAGATATGTTGAGACAATGACATGTTTTTAAAAGGACTAAGTTCATTGGCTAAGAACTTATCCCCAAAAAAATAACCATTAAAACTGGTTATGATATTTCCAACCAGGCTACATTTATAAATAATATTTTTAAATTGTTTTTTGAAGTGGTTTGGTCTTTTATACTAAATAATTGAATTTACATTTCAAATATGTCGATATTTCGACCTATCAAGGTCATCTCATGCCTAAAACATCGAATAATTTGTACATATGAAATTTATAATTTTTACACAATTAATAAGCTAAAAAAACTTTTAAATTTAATAATATTTTTTATTTTAACTTACGATTGACTGCATTGAGTAAAACACTTTTTTGTTCCTCTTGAAAAAGTTTTTGCTTCTGTATTTTCAGCTCTATTACGAGTTGTTTGTTATCAAGATTAACTTTTTTTAAATCCTGTATCCAAGGCAACTTCCCATATTCTTCCTTTTTTTAAAAAAAATAAATAAATAAATGTATTTACAATAGTTATTTGTAATTTAATTACTTTCTTTGAAAAGTTATTTAGTTATTCTGATAGCATAATCAAGAAAAAAGTGATCCTAAAAATGCCACAATAAGGTCTGCAAATTGGTTCTGAATCATAGAAGGTCACCCCTCTTTTTTTGACAACCCAAAAGTGACTGACTATGCTTCCTAACATTGCTTGAGAAACAAAAAAGCACACAAAGATAGTTTTTTTTTTTTTTAAAGAAAAATGTTTTTAAAAAAAGACACCTGATACTGTTGCCATACAGTGTTGCATTTGTCAAGCAAGGCATCTTGTTGTTTAGCCAGCTCACTGTTTTCAGCTAGGATACTCTGCAACTGGAGGCTAAGAGAATGATCTAATGATCGTAAAGTTGTCACTTCCCTCTTTAAACTAAAACACAAAAATATTATTTGTTAATGATGCATTATAAATGTTTACAAATGAGAAAATAGACTAGGCATCATGTGACCAGCATAGAGTAATACCTATTGAGACAATAAACATAAGCTTGTCTAATGTTAACCAGAACATGATAGCAGTTGAGGAAGCAAAAAGAAATGGTGTGACCATGGTCAACCCCAAAAGAAAAATATGCTTAACTTCACAATGAAGGGTTCTGGAATAATCATGTAAAAACAAGGGTCGAAACGTCTCACAAAAATAAAAATTTGAAAAAAGAAAAGTGAAAAAATGTGAATTTATTCATTTTAAAAAAAAACACCTTAGATATTCATCTATATAAAAAATACCATATATTCAAGAACATTTTGTTAAAGAACAATATTGGTCTTTTAACGAGGTATAATTGGTGCAAAGTTCAGTGCAATTCGAAATTATTTACAAATTTTTGCTGACTCAGCCAAATGGGTATATGACATCACAAAGTTATGATTTTCCAGGCAGCACAACAACATGTGAAGAAAAATCTGTGGCATCTAGATATTCTTGCTTAGTCAAAAAAGTTTAATGTTCTTGATGCTACTTTAAAACCCCATCAAATTAAAAAGAAAAAAACATATAGTATAACACAATTTTTTGCAAATAATGAGTAACCAGCTAGCTAGTATAATAATATAGATGACTCTAAAAGCTTTAAATTTGGAAAATCTCAGTTTATCTAAAATGTCTATCATCTATTTAATTATAACTAATATTGGTCAAACCTCTTTTGTGTTTTATCACATCAATCATTGATCTNTACAGACTATTCTGACGTTACATGGGCCCACGTCATAATGCGTGTGATATAAAAAAGTAACACAGGGTTTTGTGAGTCTATGTTCACATTGTTCTGACGTGACGTGGGAACACGAGATATGATGCTATCTGACGCCACATGCCTTATGACACGTGTATTTCTTCAGTCGTGGGAAGGCATCAGAAGAGTCAGGTCCTTTACTACTGTTTGAACAAGATTAGGAGATGGTAGAATTCAATTTTTTTTTCATCAGGCAATACCACTTAAACGACTCTTCATCTTCTACTTGTTGAGGCATTAAATTTTGGAAATCCCCAAATTCTCCTCGCTCTGCATTGATTGGATGTATCCATTCTCTAGAAGAAGAAATGGCTGCAGTAAACAGAGCAGCCATTTCTTCTTCTTCTTCTTCATCCAGCATGTCAAAAACATGGAGAACATTCATGGTAGAAGGCTCAAAACCAACTGAAGGGAGAAGCAACAAGTGCGAAGTGTGTTCTTTCATGTGTCTGACGTCAGAACAATGTGAACACCGCCTCATGTCTGACGTGGTCCCATGTTATCTGACGTAACGTGGGAACACATCACGTCAGAGTAATCTGTACTTAGCTTAAGTGAGATATACATATGTATCACTAGAAACACATTGCTAAGGAGTGTGCTTCCACCTAGTTTCAAGCTAACACTTCTACTATACCCATCTATTGTTGCATTTACTTACAGAATAGTATATTAAAAACAAATTATTTTAACTACATTTTTAACCACACATAAATCTATATTAGGCATATTCTTTTCCTGGTAACTTTAAAGATAAATTCCTAAGCAGTATGACCTCACATTATGTGGGTCCAAGGTTCAAACCCAGTTTAGTAACCCATCTTACAGTACTCTAACCACCAAGCAGGCTGGGGAAGCATCCTTAGTTGTTCAGTAGGCAGAAAGGCTAAGCCAAAGATTTCCTTAGACAAGTTAATGCAGGACAGCTGCCACTCAAAGCTGTTTTATCCTCTTCTTCACACAGCACACTGGGCTCACAGCTAGGCCAAATCGGGGTAGATGTTGATTTAGATGACAGTATCAATTAAAAAAAATTGTTTAGTGAAAGCATTTAGTAAGATGATGAGATGGCTCCCAGACCATCATTTTATATTGTCATATACCTGAGGCACTGTTCATTTTTATAAAGATCTAATTTCATGAAAGTCCTTATGGAGTTTTTACCCTACACAGGTCTTATTTTACACTCTAACAACATAGGTTCTAGCATAATCGGAACTTTTTTTTTGCTAAATTTTAACTTTACCCTCTATAAGTATGTAATTACTAGAGTTCGGATTTTGCATATTTGCATTTTTTTTTTTTTTTTTATTGCCCTAATTGATTTTTCTTTACGAATTATGATGTTTAGAATGCACTAGGCCACTTTAAATTCAAATTTAAAATTGCATATTTTGTATATTTTGGGCATCATTGCATATAATTGCATATTTCCGGCATAAGTGCATATTATTGAATATTTTCGCATTAATATTCTACTTTTTGAGAGAAATTTCAACTGAGGTTCATATTTTCTATCATGTTTCAAGTCAAACATATATTATCTAGGTACCAAAACTCTTTTGAGGATTAGAAGTCATTCAATGTGTAACGGTGCACGTACCCTCTGTCTTAAGCTTCTGCCAGGACAGGGGGTTTACCCGTCACTACTGGTTGATACCATAAGAAGGCTTGTTTTCCTGTTTTTCGACTTAATCCCGGACAAAGCTACCGCTGACGATTTATATATAGAGTGCTGCCCTTATTATCGGATTTAAATAACTTCGTTAACCAAATGAATGCACAATACGTGCATTAGAGTATGACATTAAGGTCAGAGGGCTTCTTGACATTCGGCAAATAAGGCCATCACGAAAGCAAAGAGTGCCCTTAATTCAGAGATTGGCATTTATTAAAGCTCATTTCAGGGACCTTCGAAATATAATTGAAAAACTGGGTCCGATTAGAGGAAGACTTAGACAAAAAAAGGACGTAGTTCTCCACCGTAATCCGGGCTGGACCACTGTGGAGAACGTCACCCGCATCCTGGAATGGTCGGAGGGTAGAGACGAAATAGAAGCTGACGTCGCTGCCCTAAAATATATTCCAGTAGTTTCGTGAGACGTTGTATTGAGAGAACGTT
Organism: Gerris buenoi; assembly: GCA_001010745.2. Lineage (NCBI taxonomy): Eukaryota > Metazoa > Arthropoda > Insecta > Hemiptera > Gerridae > Gerris > Gerris buenoi. Next base: position 121,112 of record KZ652942.1, read on the forward strand.
TTCACGTTTAAAAATGGTTCTTTCCGACCGCAGACGAAATTTTAAGATTACAAATTTAGAGGAAATATTAGTAGTTCAGACAAATTTTCTTACTGTTTCCTAAATTTAAGTAATTTATTAAAAATGCATTGTAAAATAATGGTAAATTTTCATTGTTTTTTAAATATATAAAATAAATGCATTTTTAAGTGCATATATTAGGAATAAGAGCATATATTTGAGATAAGTGCATAGTTGAGTGCATATATTTGGGATAGGTGCATATTTTAGTGCATATATTTTTGGGATAAGTTGCATATATTATTTGCATATTTCGCAATTTTCATATGCATATATTGAGGTTTTTAAGTGCATATCGATCCGAACTCTAGTAATTACATCTAAAGAAATAAGAAGGTGCAGTATGAATTACATATTTTACATTTAACATCTAACTTTTCTCACACCTGAAGTGAGACTTTTATTAACAATAATTATCACATTGAGTAGATGTGTATGATTGTATGATACAGGCCTCTTAATCTTGTAGCAACCTAGTGTGCTAATTAGGACATAAAAAATAAAATATGCAAAATCTTATATAGTACCCTTCAACGATATCCAATGATTTTTTCTGTCTTAATTTAAGTGCAGTGACTTCTGCTTCTAATCTTGATGCATTTTTTTTATATTCTACCAAATCTTGTTCAACAGATTCGCAAACCTCTACTACACCTGGAAACATAGTAACTCATAATATATCCTTGTCTCATACAAATATTATATAACTTCAATTACTATTATACGCAATCAGTGAATTTCGTAGCATTACAATGTTTTTTAGAAATTCTTATTTTAGAACAGATTTTTTTTTTCTTTTTTTAGAAATACAGTAATCTGAATTTGATGGGAAAGGGTACTTTCCGGACTGAGAGTCCAAATTAAAAAGAATCAGTTTTACAATGTCTGCTAAACTAGTTTTAGCTGGATAAACTATAAAAATCAACGATTTTATCGCAAAATGGCTATTTAGTCTCAACATAGGTCCAGTTTATAAACCTACAAATTGATGTGGGGTAAAAAACTTACTCCCTTAATTATTATAAATATTCAAAGTTTATCGATTGTACATAATTAGGAAATTATTGAATTTGAATTAACAGGATGTCCGGATTTGAGATTACCTTCACTGGATTAGCAAGACTCTAATGTAAATCAAACGAGAATTAAAACAACCATCTTATTTAAACTTATTATTTAATCCACCAGCGCAAAGGTAAAATAATTCACACCAGAGGTCTGGTTAGGTCAGTCTGACCCAATTATCTATATATATATATATTTAAATTTTGGGATAAGGATTACGTTTATTTATTTGTAAAAAATACAATAAAACATTAATCAAAATTAGAGTGAAAAGAGACTGGTATTTGAACTTGATTTAATTGACTGGTTGAGAGCTAAACACCTTGTTTGTGAGTAAAGGGTGTTCAAACACCCTCCTATACTACTTATTGGTTTCTTGCCGTTGTGTTGACCCACATAATGTGATATTCCCATCCTTCTTAAGCTTGTAACTCACAATCTCAGGGCAAAACCGGTTGTCAGTCTTTTACTCTGTAGTATGACAGTATTGGTATGAAAGAAATAATGTGCACTGCAGACTTAAATGATCTAATAATATCTCTTCTTAAATTTTGATGATATACAAATAATAGAGCCCTTGGGTTGCTTTCCACTTCAAATGGTTTATAAAGCACATTAAAAAAAATACATAATAATTTTAATATATAAAAAAAATAATACGGTTGTATTCATGTTGAATCTGACACATGGAGCTATCCAAAAGTGCATTTTTAATAACGATACTGTTCATAAATGCATCCAAATTCATGCCCGACCTTTCCATCTAAAACAATAATAATTTCACATAACACGTAAACATATTATATAAATAATCTGTGATTAATTTTAACATAGGTAGTTGTTACCTATTATTATAAGGTAACTATTTTCATATCATCCATGATGATATGCTTAAACAGAAACAATTTTTAAGTAAGGAGGTACTTTTGTCTAAAACTTACCGGGTCAAAAATGTAAAATTGTACGTACAAAAAAAAGCTAAGCCTAAGCGACTTGAGCTAAACACAATTTACAGTTTGACAGTTGTTAGAACTAAGACTATAAGAATAAAAGAGGTTAAAGTACAGAGATATGGTAGGTATGTCTCATTATTTAGCTTATTCTTTTTTTTGCTGTTTCTAGTAGGGTATGGTTCAAACACCCTCCTATAACTAATTCAGATTGTACGTGCCATTGTGATTTCTTCGAATTGGACCTCTACCTGGTTATATACAGGAGGGTTGTTTTTCTTCAGGAAATAAGCGGAGCACCGCGGAGCGGCTATTGAAAATTCAAGGGTACACAAAATTAAGGTTTTTAATTTAATATGCAGGATTTTATCACCTAACCTCAAAGTGATGGCACGTACAATCCGAATTTACCCCCTCCTATTAGTTTATTCTTGTTATAGATTCAATTAGTTTATGCTTGTCATTGAGTTATAATATTTCCATCATTCCTCTATAACTTAATCTTAATTTTATTTATCACTAAATGCATTATTCTCATTAATTTGAAGTTATTTATTTTTATGGTATCATGCATTTTATAGTTCTAGGGTGCTCAAGCCTGGTTAGGTAAATAAGCATTCAAATTACTCTAATTAATTATGTCAGTTAATTGTGGTTGTCATACATCTATTTTCATCAATTCCTTTAAACCAAAAATAAGATCTTATTTCTGCTTGAATTAATTTGTAAAAAGGACATATGCAGTTTAATGCTTTTTAAACTTAACCAATAAAAAATATGATAAAATCATTGTAACAATAAAATATGCATGTGGCTGTTATTTTTTTCATTTTTTATATTTTTAAAATGCATTAATGTGTTAAAAATTAAAATAAAAAGAATCTATTTGGGTAAAAGTTAATTGTACAGTGCTGTTAACAGAATCAAAGTACAACATTTTTCCCCCTAAGAATTTTCAAGTCACTCTGCACCGCTACCCTGCTGCATATAAACCAGGTGGAGGTCCAAATCAAAGAAAAAAATTAATTAACCCTTCGATAGTCGCATGGCGTACTGAGTATGCCAAACCAACTTTTCACAGTTATTAGGGACTAAATATGAGTTACAGAGAGTCGAGGCTCCGCCTAACCTTCTATTAGCGTATGTTTTACAGAAATATACCACCAAATCCTCTATTCAATTAATTTGTCTTTGTGATCTGAGCTGTTAAACCATTTAACTGCTATCAGGCATACCCAGTACGCCGTGTGACTAATTGTCCTATACCCCCCTTTTTTTCTATAATTATAATGATTAAATTTTAATTTATATTTTTTAAGCACATATAGTGATAAAGGAATTTTTAAAAAAAAAACAAATACTGTTTTAACAGTGCTTTATGTAACTTCTTTGAAACCGCCTCTGATCTAAGCTATTTTCATTTTGATAATGTATATATACAGTATGTCCCAGGATCGACTTGACGATACGTGAAGTGACCAAAAAATGTAATTTTTCGACAAAAAGTCATTCTTGATAATTCCTCCTGCATGTCTTCAAATGAAGATTTATCGTATTAACAATGTTCTACTATGTAACCTGTTCCCAAAAATTGCGATTTTTCAAAATCGCACAAGAGGGAAGTGGCCTAAATTTTAATTTTATAAAAAAAATCTTTCTACCATGTAACCTGTTCCCAAAAATTGCGATTTTTTAAAATCGCACAAGAGGGAACTGGCCTAAATTTTAATTTTATGAAAAATAGTCATTCTTTATAAAAAAAATTATATTTTTTCTAAATAAGAAAGAAAATACAAAAAAAAAAATTTTTGTATTTCATCCCCCCCCCTCCCCGCTTACCTCACTTTAAATAAAAAGAAAAAATATTAAAGAAAAGTGAGAAATCATTTTTTATAAAGAAAGATTTTTTTTATAAAATTAAAATTTAGGCCACTTCCCTCTTGTGCGATTTTAAAAATTCGCAATTTTTGGGAACAGGTTACTTAGTAGAACATTGTTAATACGATAAATCTTCATTTGAAGACATGCAGGAGGAATGATCAAGAATGAATTTTTGTCGAAAAATGAAATTTTTTGGTCACTTGATGTATCATCAAGTCGATCCTGGGACATACTGTATATGTATATCTTTTTACCATCTTTAATATAGGTTTTTTAGTTTTATTTTTCTCCAAACATATAAAATAGAGTAATAGTTAATATATATTTGAATAGAACATCGTGTTTAGCTAAATATAATAGCGGCACACTGAAGAAGCTGGTGGCGTACAGAGTACGCCGTGCGACTATTCTATTGACATTTTTGTGCGCGACAGTCGAAGGGTTAAGGTTTTGATGGCACCGTACAATTCACTTTAGCCTCCATTTTGTTTCTGTTTCTCACAACAAAAAGCTGCCAACCTGTACAGGGTGAAAATATGTAAAATTTCATAAATTCATTCCTTGAGGTATTCTAAAGCCCACTTTAAAGTAAAAATAACAAGTTTTATATTATACACTATTATCTTCTCTTTTTCTTACTTCTAATACTTTAATTTTCCTCAGTGAAAAGTAATTCAAATTAAAGGATTTTTTTTTATATTACAACAGAAGAGGTTACATTAAAAATGCACCTCAATCCTTAACCTTAATTAAAATAGTATAGACCTTACCTTCTTAAAGAATTGATTAAATAACTTAATTGCAACCAAAAATAAAATCAATAAACTGAAACTGAATTAAGTTAACAGTTAACAATGCCTTGGTAAATGAATTCACAAATCAAAATGAAAAATGATGAGTAAGACATTGAGGTTAGAAAAGTAAAACTTTAACAGGCATCCAACATAAACTAATAAAATTGACTAAAATCTTAACTAAGACTTGCATATCATTATAGCCTAACAGATTATCTTAAATAATTATCATTATTAAATATTTTGTTTAAAGAAATAATAAGGAATTATAAAATGTTTTAAATTTAATATTAAGAAAAAAGTTGTTATACATAACAAAATATCCCAAAAATTATCTTTAATTTGATATTTATCAGTTTCTTGAGATATCTGACATATTTTTGTGCAAGCAGATTTTATTATATTCATGTTATTAGAATAATCAACAAATCTACACAATGAACACAGCCATGGGCGTAGCGAGGGGGGGGGGGCAG